>JAHWFO010060970.1:8825135-8835928 GCA_023313115.1 Rhysida immarginata | reverse complement strand
CCCCCCCCCCATTTTTTAAAATAAAAAATTAATTTTTTCGAACATAGTATTTAGAGAATGTAAAAGAGCTTTATCTTCTTTCGTTTCTCAATCATTTCCGAACGAATGACATATCACATGCCATATGTTGTCGTAATTCTAAAGACCAAGTAACTGCCACCACCCATAACTCCCATCCCACTGAAACAATTTGGCTGTTACTTCATAGTAATGTAGATCTTGCCTTGAGGAATCCGCATACCGAATTTCTCTCCTTTATATACTTAAATACCACTCCCGTAATTTCGACCCCAGTCAACGCCTCCTATAAAGAAAGCCTCCACACTGAAACGTCATACATTGTTTCTGATCTACCAATCAAAACCAAACTAAATAGTGAAGTAGAACATTCCTTTTATAAGGTACATTCCGAATTTCAACCTTTTACTTCAAAAAATGTAGAAAATATGAAGAGGACAGACGGACATTGTGAAACCAATAACTACTCCATTCTTCTGCGACTTAATAAACCAGGGGTGGGCATGCTTGAGGTCAATGAGAGCTGCATTGCGGATTTTCATATATTATAAAGAGCCACACTATAGTTACATAGTATTAAATACACCATCTCAAACAGCAAAATATTAGTTATTTAGTTAATTTAATAAGATTCAGTGAAAAAGTTTCTGAAAAAACAGGTTTAAATTCTCAGTGGGAGCCATACTTCACTCAACGAAGAGACGCATGCGGCTCTCGGAGCCTCATTTGCCCACGTTTGTAATAAACGATAGTTGGGTTCAAATATACTTTGTTTAAGCTTATCACTGCTACAAATTGGTCATTTTTAAAGTCACGGCAGACGCTGTCTTGAGCGGAAGAATGGAACATTTAGCTTATTAATGACCAGGGAGAACACCTCTTGTCCACAATTAGAATTTTATTTCGCATATACGTATTTCGAACTCCTTGAGTTCATTATTCAATGCCAAGTAAGTATTTGATAAATTAACAGCAATTCATAAAGGAAGGAGGTTACCTATCCTCCAAATAGTAACTGCCAGTAAGCAATAACCAATGGTGAGAGGGAACGTCCTTTAACAGAAGAAAAGCGCGGAGCCTTTAAAAATTTTTTTTTCGGTAAATCAAGTCGCGGTATATCATCTAGAATGAATTTTTTCAGTAAAGAGGTAAATTCCTGTCTTTCGGATTTTTCTTAGAATGGATAGTCCCTTCGCTCTATATTGTAGTGATTGAGTTATTATTTAACCAATTTGGAGGTTAAATTTAGCTTTTTGAGGTTGTTCTGTTTACCTACAATCGTAATTATCCCGGGCAACGCCGGGTCCTCCGCTAGTAATAAAAATATAATATAAATAAAAACAATACAAACAAGAAAAGGAAAGTATCGTGACAATTTAAGCATTTGTATTAAAGTAGAGTCTCCGATAGGGCCTGCATCTCCATTCAACAATGTATTCGGGTCCTTCCTTGCGATCTCCAAAGTTTCGAATGCGTCCAGCGAATTCGTGTATCTTACATGTCTGAGCAATCTACAATCTTTTAGCAGTATGTCATGCCCCGTCTCCAGCATATGTTTCGCGACCGCCGATCTATCTGGGCGGCCAAACTTTGCGTGGTCCGTATGTTCTTTGAACCTCGTTGTAACGTTCCTACGAGTGGCTCCTCGATACACCTTCGGACATTTACTACACGCATACTTCGGTACTACCTGCCTGTAAAAGTGGTGAAGTCTTGCCTTTGGGGTTCCCCAAAAGGTTCCTCAGGACATTGGGGTTTTTGTGCGTTACTTCCAAACCTGCCTTTCTAAAGATAGGGCGTAAATTAGCGGAAAGCGCTTTGTTGTACGTGATAAGTATTCTGCACGTCGGGGTTCGTCTATCGTTAAGGGTAGTGGAATCTTTAATTAACTTGGCAAATTTTCTTCTACGTACCAAATCTGGAATTAGTCCGTGTCTATTCGCCGTTACTTTCGCTATGTCCTATATGCGTTTTATCTCATTGAAAAATCTGGTTTTTGACAGCGGAATGTTCAAGGCTCTATCCATCATGAATATGAAAGCCGCCAGTTTATTGCTCCAGGAGTGGTTAGATTCGTTGTGGATATATATGTCGGTGTGTGTCGGTTTGCGATGGTTATCGAATTCTAGCTTGTTGTTCGTCCGTATGATCCTCAAGTCCAGAAAGGGAATTGAACTATTTTCTTCTATTTCCACTGTATCGTCTTGTAAAAGCTGTTGATGTGTTCTAGGAAAGACTGGACATCCATCTCACTGGTATCGATGATCGCAAACACGACATCGACGTATCTATAACAGACTTTCGGTGGATAGAAGTGGAATGACCACGATAGAAATGGACATCGCAGATATCTCTCGTCAGCGGATCCAGCGAAGATAGGATATCATTAAGAAACACCGAAAAACGGATTCAATAATCTACACGAGATCGGAAGGAAGGATATGAGATTGACCATTCAACAATGGAATCTATGAAGCATTTCCTACCGACTCGTATCCAAGGCCGATAGAATGTGCAGACGTTCGAATTTTAGATGTCGACGTCAGTAGATTCGACATCGTGAAAAATAGGGAATGTCTGCGAAGGGGAAATCTTTCTCCGTCCGTTCGTTCCCACCTCTTTGATGTTTACGGCTTCTCACCTGGTGGGAGTCGAACGAAAAAACGATTGTTCAAGACTCCTTAAAGATAACATTAACGAACGACTCCGTCGATACGCCGAACATAAAAAAAACACATGCGAAAACGAAGGATGCCTTCTGGACTGTTAATTTAAAACAATGTGACTAAAATTGATCCTATTTAATTATTGAACTTTTCGAGTAATTATTTGCTCATTTTGGGCGTTCCTCTAGAGAGTTTCGATTTTAAGATAGTGTTTTTTGAAGGCAATTTAGTAAGAAATGTTGAATGTTTTATTTTATTGCTGTTAGCGTATTTTTTGATGTAACTAATTTCCTATTTTTTTAATAGTTCATGATCAGTGTTTTTATTATTCAGATTAATATAGAATGGAGTTAAGTCACTCATCTATCTATCCATCCATGCTAAAATGTTTATCCCCCCTGATGGACGAAAGGAACATTACAACGTGAACAGGAGAAGAGTAGACAAAACACTTGGAACTTGTTTCGCGCTGGCGTAAGGCCGTACGCTTTGATAGAACGTGTAAAGGAAACATTTATTTATATTGTGAATAAATTTCAATCATTTTGAATTACTAGGTTCTGAGAAGAAAAATTATAACGCATTCCTTACTTTCTAAGCAATCATAGTATTTCTTCTTTAGTGTTTCTTCGTATACTCCTTGCTCAATTTCAAGGTAAAAAAGAAGATAGTCACTCCTTTCACGTTCCGTGTCTCTTTATTTAATTTTTATTTCTGAATTTTCCAGTCAGTCTAAGGGCCCTTTCTCTCATCATTTCCTTTTACGGGAGGTTGGTTCCGGCTCATTCGAGTTCAGCATTTTTCTTTTTTTTTTCTCTTAAGAACAATAAAGGGAAAATTGCTCAAGGAACAAAAAAAATGGCTCACTCTGAAAGAAGTTATTCGCTTTCATCAAAACAGAAAAGGAGGATAAGAACAAAAAAAAGTTGGGTTTTTTTCCTTTCCTGTAATTACATTTCTATCGCAACCGCTAAGCAGTTCCCAATGATTTTTATTTAACCGCAAACGCAGATTAATTCTGCGGAAACAATCGTTAAATAGAAGCTATTTGAAGGGGATTTCTTTCGGGCAGATAAAAGTAATTAGTGAGTTTTGATTTATTTAATATACTGTTGGGATGAATTATAATTTGTATTGTTTGTTGCTAATGATAATTTCATAATTAAAATGCTCATTTTAAAATGAAAGAAAAATATTAAAACCAATAAAATCAATCAGAAAATGTTATATATATAGGTTGCAGGTAGACGTCCTTTACGCTGTTCCTTTTTTGGAACTAGTTAGTTCTTTGCCTGCGTGAGTGTGTGCGTGTTTGATGTTTTTTTTTTTTGTTTTTTTTTATATCCCTGTTGTTACTTATTAATTGATATTATTTTACTATTATTATCATTATTTATTATTGTTATTATTAATACTAATTAATACTATTGTTATTATTATTTTACTAATGTTTTGTCTGACTCGGCCGGTGTTCGGTATCTTTATTATAACATTCCTATTATCTTTTTTTCTTTATTAGTCTATTTTATATGTATCATTAACTCCGTTTTGGGCTTCGGCCTGTTGAGGGGCAACATAGGGCCTCATCTTCCGGTTTATCCGGTGGATTGTATCCCTGTTGTTGCTACATTATTATTATTGATATTATTATTATTATTATTATTATTATTAATGATAATAATAATAATAATAATAATAATAATAATAATAATAATATCATGGCAGTTATAAGTACCTCCATTTTCTGTGTAGGTAAAGAACAATCTCTGATATTAAATTCAAGTCAATATGCATTCACCGCCCAATTTATTAAGAACCGACGTGCTCTCGTTTGCATATTCACATGATCTCAAACAGAATATAGGGAGAACAGGGACAAATGACCTAACTGACTTTGAATGTAGTATGAGAGCCAGAAGAGCAGACTCCAACCTTAAGTAAATAGTGACCCCTTTTAGCCTTTTTAAATACGACTGTTTCAAGAGTGATCAAGTAAAAATCACTATCCAGAGGCGCAACTAGGCTCAAATCCAACGACGTGCCAGCTAATAGTGGAGGGCATTTCGGAACCCACATCGAACCTTACACAGCTGAGTTACAACAGCAGAACCTATCGTAGAGTTTCTCTCCTATCAAAACAGAAGAGGGGAAAATAACTCCATTGGGCGCGTGACCATGGAGTTTGGAACTATAGAGACGACTGGAGAAGGATTGGCTGATCTGATAAGTCTAGTTTCTAACTGCTCGGATGGAAAAAATCAAAAGATGTCTGTTTGATGTCAGCTATGCAGAACCGAATGGCAATGTGTTGATTTGAGGAATCTTTTCTTTCCATTGCTTGGATTTCTTACTAGAGTTAATCAACGCCTAAATGATTGCTGTTCGGATGCATCCCCACATGGCCATTGTGTTACTCATGGTGATGGGATCTTTCAAATCGGGCAATGCTCCATGCCATGAGACCCGAATTCTCAGCGAGTGTTTAGAAGAACATATACAAGGCTTTGCAGGGGCGACTGGTTAGCAGAGTCACTTGAATACATATCACAACCGACCGCATGGACCAATGTCCTTATGGAACATTTCTAGGATCAAGACGGTTGCATTTATTCGTCCACTAGGGCAGAAGGAATAATTCATGTAAAGATTCAAGACATGTCATCGGTTTCAAAAACAAATTAAAGACAAAAACACAACATCCATTCCCGTAACAAGATTTGCATCTGCAACCCAGTGCGCAAGGGGAGTAGAAAATCTGCACCCGAATCTCCTTGATATCGAGCCGGATTACACAGGGTGGGACAGAAACTATTAGACGATTTAAATTTGGCGCCACGCCGACATCTTTGGAGGCGCATCGAACTTTAATTGTGGAGGCGTTCTTCAAAAACAACATTTCCGCTACTGTAACGCAGCGAGTTTTTCGACGACAATTTGATATCAAGGAATGGAGATTCCAACTTCTAGACCGGCCTGCTAGCGGTGACTATCCTACTCAGACACCGTTGGTCCTGTTCATTGAGAAGGTGTGGTCGACCACTGCGTTGTCCATGGTGGGAGGTAATGCCGTCAAGTTGGTACTCTCGGTGGACCCTGGGATGTTGAATTCTTGAGCCACCTCTGATATTGAATGACCCATACGCTGTGCTCCACATACCAGGCCCCGTTCGAACTCGGATAGCTCTCGTCGTGTAGGCATTGTCACACTGAACACCTCACTCCTTACAGTAACTAAACCTACTAACACTTATTTGCATATTTATACTGTTTGTGTATATCAGTCATTTCTATGTATATATATTCATTTACTTGATTGAAGAATTTTAAGTGACATCTTTGTCCAAATTCAAATGAATATTACAAAATGGTATAAAATGGAAACGAGAAACCCCCATAGCGTTAATTATGCTAATATTATAAGGGTCGTACAAATAAAAACGAAAATTTGTGGGGGGGGGGGGGACGCGACATGTAGGATCGTAAGTTTTTGTTTTCAAAAATTGCGAAGCCTCACGTGCAAATTGAACAATTGGTTGCAAGTGTTGCATCACGTGAGAAATAACGATAGCTCGCGCTTAGAAGCTCTGCGAGTGATCGCTTCGTCCAAACAAGCAATCGCAAACAAATCAAAGTCAAATCGCGAAAAAATCAAAAGCAATCGCAAACAGCATGGGGAAGGTGATGTTGACCGTGTTTTTTGATCGCAAAGGCCCGATTTTACTGGACTTTCGTGAAAAAGACATCATAGTTAACGCAGCACGACATGGGGAAACATTGAAGGCACTGCGCGTGGCCATCAAATGCAAGCGTCCTGGACTTCTTACAGAAGGAGTGCTTCTTCTCCACGACAACGCGCGTCCTCACACCTCGAAAGCAACGGTAGACCTCATCAAAAAGTTCAACTGGGAAGCAATGCAGCATCCACCTTACAGCCCTGACTTATCCCCATGTGACTTTCACGTATTTGGAGATCTAAAGAAACATCTGAAAGGCCGCAGGTTTCAGTCGGACGATGAAGTGTAGGAAGAGGTTTTGGAATGGTTCCACACGCAACCGAAAGACTTCTTCCATAAAGGAATTACACGCCTTGTTACACAGTGGGATAAATGCCTTAACGCATTTGGAGAGTATTTATAAATTCCTTGTATACACTTTGGATAAAATAAATAATTTTCGTTTTCATTTGTACGGCCCTTATAATTTCCCTTATTTCATTTTTATTAATGTTGCTTTCTTCTAGTAATTTTTAAAGAATAAAAATAGATCAACCGAAAATGTTTTAATTTATTTATTCTTATCAGTTGCCCTTAATATTTTTACTCAAGTTTTGTATCGATTTGAAATTGTAATACATTATTATGGGGAAGGGGGTAAGATTGCATTATAATTGGGAA
The DNA here is from genome assembly GCA_023313115.1 of Rhysida immarginata. Classification (NCBI taxonomy): domain Eukaryota; kingdom Metazoa; phylum Arthropoda; class Chilopoda; order Scolopendromorpha; family Scolopendridae; genus Rhysida; species Rhysida immarginata. The sequence continues at coordinate 8,828,850 of JAHWFO010060970.1, read as the reverse complement.
GATACAATCAGCATGGTATTTGTTTTCTCTGATTTTCATGCAGCTTCCATTACTTGAACTTTAACGAGAAGAATGGGGCTGAGGGAGAGAAAATAACATAAAACTTGAGAGCGAACAATGGAAGAATATGCAATTTTCGTGTACAAAAAAGGAGAAAAGAGAGGAAAAAAAAACCGATGGAATCCATGGAACAATTTCAGGGCATTGATTTGTGTCATAAAGCTGATGTCACTAGCAAAAGGATAGTCCCAACCAATAGAAATGTTCGGCGCAAAGGGTCCCTTTGTGTTGGGCGCTCTTTTCGGATGGTATCTCCTTTTCCCTCCCTTTTGCCCATTCCTTTTTGCCCTTTTGTTGACGTCTCGGTTGCAACCATTATCGATCCATCCAAAAGGGATAAAAATAATGGGGAGAATAGGAAGAGCAGGATGGAGGGATGAAATAGTGAAGATTTTTAAAATCACCAAGTGGAATTCGTGAGTCATTTGTCGGGTCAGATGGCAGCATTTATTCATTTTTTTTGGCCTCCCTTCTTCCCCCCTCCGTTTTTATTATTTTAAACGAACGATTTTTGTTGAGGGACGAGTCTTTAAAAAAGCTCTTTCCTGAAATTTATGATTTCATTTATGGATATTATTTAGGGACATAGTGGTACGCTGCCCATCAAGCTCCTCCCTGAATAAAATAACGATCGGATGGATGTTTGATATGCTGGGGAATGTCCGACGGTTTCTGACAGTTGGCTAAATATTTTGGGCTATAAAAAACACGCGCACACATACAACTATATCCACTAAAATCAGATAAAATCGTCATTTCGTTTTTTCTATTCCCAGTATTCATTCAAACTGCTCTTGGGGGAGGGGGCATTTTGTTGTCTCTTCAAAATATACTTAAAAAAATAATACGCTTATTTCTTTTATGGAAGCGAAAAAGTGTTTTAAAAGATCCGAACAAATGCATGGTATTTTACCGATTATTGATTTTATAGTCTATCAAACGAAAATTGAACTGTGCGCGTCCAGTTAAACTTCCGATTTAAATTGTCAGAAATTCTTGTAAAGTAAAACCAACAATGTCTACAATTGAAATTGGAAATTTAATTGGACGCGAAAGTTGGAAGTATTGTTTTCAAAAATGGACGTGAAAGTTAAAAAGACACGGCACATGCAATTGCCATATCACGTGATCTGGTCAGCTGGAATCGGCATCGGTAGGACTCTTTCGACACAACTAAAGATATACATTGTGATACAAAAGTCGTTAACAAGATTGTGTTTCTCATAATACACATGAAATCAGCTGACTAATTAATACGTACGTAAGTGTGAAAATGAATGTTAAAGGATTGTTTATAGGCATGGCATTGATAAAAAAAATTCGTGAAATTCTCCAGAAACCATGGATGAGAGTATACAAATAACACAGAGAAGAAAAACACATTTCCACATAAGGTTTAACAAGGTATTAACAAATGTAACTTTCGATGACTAAGTCATCCTCTTCAGCATAGTATTTTCAATAGTCCCTTCGCTGTGTTATTTGTATGGCAGCTGTGTTATTTGTTCAACTCTCGAGTGTGTTTATGAACTTTGGGCGAGGTCAAAAATGCAAGCACCGAGTTGAGTTGGTGAAGCAATGATTGTTGCTCGATTATTAACATATTGTTGACTATCGTAGCAACAAGGATTTTCTTCACTAACTCAACTCGGTGTTAGCATTTTTGACCTCGCCCACAGCCATTCGGTATTGGTGTAGTATGCATCCAGATTCGTATGGCTTCCCTGCACTATTGCAAACGTCGTGAAGTAATTGTCATGTTAAAGGTTATTGAAGTGTTGCAATTAATTTGCAATCTTATTTGTTATTGCCATTAATTTGTAAATTCTATTAAAATAATTGTTTAGAAGTTATACGAGGCTTGGGTCTTACGTCATAGCAACTTTTTTTTTTTCTCAGAGCTAAAGGATGGTATCACAAAATATCATAGCCTATGTCTCAAGGAAGCCATACATTCGTAGTATGTTTCCGCATGAATTCCTGTTGATGCACAGAGAGCATGTTAAATCAGTTCTTAGTCAACCGCCGTGCAGGATGGATGTAACCCGAGTTGAACAACGCTCGTATACCAAAGTACCCGTTTTTCTCGAATTGTTACTTATTCTGGAACATGAAACCTGTAATTTTATGTCAACTACTTTAATAAACACGAGGAGCAAAATGTTGGCGAGTTGTTTAAATGTACGTACATTTCGTCCATTCCTTGTCCTTTCATCTGTATAGTTCGTTTTCCATCCACACTCGAATTCTCACAAAAGAAATAGTTGCCATGACTTATGCCCCAACCTTCATATATAAAAAATTATTAATTAATAATGGACGAAATTAAGTGGTTTTTGTCCTTATATTAATAAAAAATGTTTAATATTATAAACATTTATAATTAACAATAAGCCATTTCCTTTGTTGTAAAACAATTCTATAAGTTGTCCGGACTTTCCGCAATGGCATTTGTTATTGTGCAATGAAGTCGTACTTCATTGACCAAACTAATCCGGATACATACTACTAAATATCGGAGCATTCTGCAAGCGGGGCTGCCTAATAAAGGGCCAAATTTTTCATGCAGATAGCTAATATGATAATGTACAAAACCACAATAAAATATGTTATAAACACGTAAGCTAACCTCGTATTATCACTCATCCTTGGTGGTCTTTTGAATAAAAGTAATCAAATCACAATAAAAGACACTTTAGGCATTTTATGGCACGTTTTCACGACACCCTGAAAAAGAGAGTATTTTTTTGAAATTTTATTGCGAATTTAGCTTCAAATTAAATTATTAATATTTAAAATTTATATATTATAAAAAATTAAATCTTTTCATATGCTGTGGGTTATGCAGGCTGGAACAGGACAAATTCTCATTTTTTAAATTAAAATTTGTAAAATTAAAGACAAGTACCAAATGTGCTAAGGACGTACCAAAAGTATACAAAATCGCATTAAATTATACCGTTAACATATTCGATTAGTCTCAGGAGTTAAATATAAATAACAAAAGAATTTCATTTTACAAAAGAATCGAGTTAGTAAAGTTTATATTTTTGCTATATCTGTAAAAAAAAAAAAATAAAGCAACGATTTTAATTTAACAGCCCGTCAATTGATCCAAGTGCATACTTATGCATACAACCTAGCCTGTGCCTTATTTTTTTTTTTTACCACACTTTAATCAAATCCCCAGAGGCGGCCCCAAAACAGAGCCAATACAAAACGGTTCAAGAAGTGAGGGAAAGAGTTATATGTCAGAGAGAATATTAATAAGCCTGTGTCGGAATATCTTACAATACGGCATATGTTTAAAATAGTGGCTTACTGTCAAAAATATTTGTATTTTTAAGTTTGAAGTCAAAGCGAATATTTAATGGCACCCATCAGACAGTTCAAACTGTAATACAAACGATGTTTATGAGAAGAAGCATTTTCTTTGTAGGACTGTTTGAAGTTGCTAATTCTATCTACGACGGACAAAATGTTTAAAAGCTTTCCTTTGTAAGCTCTCTCGAGACCCAATTGCAAATGCAAAATCCTGTTCTAAAAGGAAAAATGCGAAATAAAAACATACACTCCGACCTCGGAAAAATATCTTTGACACTCACTCTTTAGTACTTAATGCTTTTGCTCTTTCGTGTTCCGTTTTTTCTTTCTT
>JAHWFO010060970.1:8656573-8825035 GCA_023313115.1 Rhysida immarginata | reverse complement strand
TCTCTCTCTCTCTCTCTCTCTCTCTCTCTCTCTCTTTCTCCCATTTCGCTCATTCGTGTTATGGAGATTTCTCATTAAAATTACATTACGTGTTAAAACTTATTTTATTATAGCAACTGTTTTCAGTACCATTCTTCTCAAATGAAGTGAAAGCTTTCACCCATCAACATCTTCCTAGAGTTTTTCTGCTTTCGCTCGCTTCTTTTTCTTTTATCGCATTATCTCTGCATTTTTATTTCCTTTTCCCTTCTTCATTTCTGTAATTGAGGCCTTCAACAGGGAGGTTTCACTTCGTGCTGTAGAGCTTTGTTAAAGACATACCGACATCTTAAAATTTTCCATTTAAGTATATGTATATTCATGAAGCCTGTGTAGTACAATAGAGATCATTGATGTTCGTGAGCTGCTAAGATATGAAATAATTTTAATGCAAATAGTTCTTGAATACAATAATAGTTTTTGGGAAATAGTTTTAATTTTGCATATCGTATAGTTAGTTAAATTTTTTTTTAATATTTACTATAATTTTAATTTCAAAATAAAGTATTCCAAGCAATTTGGTTCCATTGTATCTAATTAGATATCTTTAAAGCATATTTAGAATAATTGAAATTGTTTATAAAAGTCGCTCTCATATTCGTTTTGCCTACGTGATAACGAAAGGACTTCTTACGACAATCAAAGTATTTTTTTTTTCTGACAATATCCAAACGTCGTTTCCAGCGTGAAAACATGCATACTAAACAAGTCTGACACTATTTTCAAACCGAGATTGCAAAATATATCAATTTTTAATTTCATTAGAAATGTAAGGAAGAAGCTGCAGTTTAAAAAGGAAAAATATGAAAGATACATCAGCCTGAAATTTATCGTGGAAGAACTCGTGTATGAAAACAAATCCTTGCAGAAACTGTAACAGCTCTATTCCAAGAATCTAATTTATACATGGTGTTGTGTAATTCAATGACCAACTTTGGAGGGGTGGTAGTATGTGTGATTCTAAACAAAAAACTTCATATGAACACTGGTCCGAATTTGATCGCTAACTGAGATATGAACAGAAATCAAAATGCCGCCACCAAGGTCAGCATGTTAACAAGAAATTAATCCTCCCGAGGAAGGTATAAGAAAATAGCTGAAGCGCTGAGGTCGTCTATTTTTATCCTTTTATCTGCACTTTTTACCCCCCCCCATTTTTTAATCGAAAAATTGATTTTCTCGAACATAGTATTTAGAAAATGAAAAAGAGCTCTGTCTTCTTTCGTTTCTCATTATTTCCAATCGAATGATATATCACATGCCATATGTTGCCATATTTCTAGAGACCAAGTCACTGCCACCCCCACAACTCCGACCCTATTAGGACAATTTGGCCCAAATTTTAGAGTAATGTTGATCTTGTTTAGAGGAATCTGCATTCCGAATTTCACTCATTTATATGCATAATTACGCGTAGACCTTTTGGTCACCTCTAATTTCCGCCCCCGAAATTCCGACCCCAGTGGGGCAATCAAAACCAAACTAAATAGTGACGGTGTACATGCCCATAGTAAGCTATATGCCGAATTTTAATCTTCTACCTCAAAAAATGCGGAAATTATGAAGGGGACGGACGGACAGACAGACGGACAGACAGATAGACGGACATTGTGAAAACAATAAGTAGCTACATTCTTCCGCTATTTAATAACTCAGGTACTGCAAAGCTTAGGATAATGAATTTTGGAGGAATAGTAGCCGATGTTCATTTATTTACTGGCTTGTAGCACAAAATACTGGAACTGAATCTACAGGGTGTTTCAGAAAGGACTCCCCAACTTTGAAATGACATAACTGTATAACAGTGAGAGACAGAAAGGTGAAACAAGTGGTACGCTGGACAGACAGGTATGGAATTTCTGATACACGGGTTTGCAAAAATAGTTCCAATATTGACTAATAGATGGCGCTACAAGCAGATGAAGCTTGAAATAGTACTCAGAAGTACAGAAAGTTCATTCGTCAGTCTTGTTCAGTGCTGACACGTGTAAGGAAGTTGTATCGAATTAGTTATTATAGGAAATTGAAGAAAATCATGCCTTATTCATTGGAGCAACGTGTTTTTATTGTTCTCGAATACCACCGATTAGATCGAAGTCCGATAATGACAAGGCGAAGCTTTCAACAGAAATTTAAAGTTAAAAAAGGTCCATATCGAAACCATTGTAATGTGATTGAACATCTTTTCATGTAGCACACTTTCATACACTATTTAAAGGACACTGCTTTGTGACTACAACGCCCTCTAATGTCCAATATTGGAACTATTTTTGCAAACCGGTGTATCAGAAATTCCATACCTGTCTGTCCAACATACCACTTGTTTCACCTTTCTGTCTCTCACTGTTATAAAGTTATGTCATTTCAAAGTTGGGGAGTCCTTTCTGAAACACCCTGTATGTCAATGCGTGCCAATACTGACTTTCATTGAGGTCAGCTTAATTCTAATTTAAAAAATAGCGCAGTAGCGCCCTTCTGTTCTATCAGAACAGAATATTTGGCAGACGTTCATGACGGTCGATCATTGGTGAACCCAACTTCTACAAATGTAAATGCTTGTGTGAACGTGGCAAATCTGCGTACAATTTAAGTTTCGCGACAAACGCATAATCACAATAATTACAGTCCTCATTATAATTTGATAGGGCAGTCATATTCACTTAATTTGACGCACATGTATTTTCTTCACATTTCGTCAACATTAACGAATACATGGATCTTCAAATATAAACGTTTTATAATGTCAAAGAACGTTTCTTGTGCAAGTGGTCCACATCATCTGCTTTCTACGTTTATTTTTATTTCAACGTGTATATGTGAATTTTTATTGCTTAATTCATAAGATTTTAATAAAGTAAGAATCGTTCTCTTCATTCACCATGATTTCCTTGTGCTCTATTTATGGACGCCCCTTAGATTCAGTTGAATAAATTGTCGACTGAGAGCTAGCTCTGGTGTTCGTGGGATCGCGGGCTTGAATTCAGATGAAGACATGGGTTGTTTGATCTTGGACATGTGTAAAAGAATTATTCAAACTAGGATTATACAAGCAGGAAAGCTATTCTTGTAAATGTAATTACCATGAAATGTTTGCTATAGCCGTATAATTAAACATAGGAGTATTAATTTGCTCATTCCAGAATATGATAGGGTGTTGGCCCAGTTGGTAGGATACTTGAGGACAGACTTGCTCTACCAATGTTCGTGGTGGCAAGATACTTGTGGTCCTTGGTTCGAATATAGGTCGTGAAATTTTATTTTTTTGTTTTTGATCTTAGATTTTCGGTATATTTTTATTGATGTTCAATTTTTGTAAAACTTTAATAATTACTGATATATTAATGTTTCTTGAATTGATAACAATTATTAATAATAATAATAATAATAATAATAATAATAATAATATCTTCATGAACTTATACTTTCGACTGCTGCGTACTGTCATGATTATTGCTTTCAACTCTTTAAGTAGGCGACTCCCAAAATTACATCCTTGATAATGTAAATAAAACACTTCGAAAGTTTCATCAAAACAAAATTTTTTCTGCAAAATCTAAAATTGATGACGAATTGCAAGAAGAGTAGAGAGAGGGTGGAGATAAAGCGCACGTGTTCCAATGTATAATCTAATTCGGAAAACACGAGGCGCCATAATAGGCTGATGATGGTGATAATTTTACCTTTTCTTAGAAGGCTCCTGACTTCGCAGAGGATTTAAATAGGAAGGGTTCATTTCTATTTGACCTCTTAAGAAAACCTTTAATTAAACCTTCATTGCCTTTATGGACTCGACGGCGGCCTTTTAAGCGTTTGGACTGTTTGGTTATCTCGCTTTGCGCATGCGTACGTTGCGCTCTGGTGCGTCCCAGTCAGTCGAATAAAGAAGGCGTTGAGGTAATTAGAAAACTCCAAAGCACATTCAAAAAGAACTCATTAACATTTTCACGGAAGCTTATTAAAAATTAAAAGATTAACATTATCTAAAAGAATCTGCTTGGTTTTCTGTTTTGACTCCCATTTTCCGACCTTTTCCCGACTGAAAACGACTTCAACTGCTTCCAAAGCGCCCTCTCCGTCCTAAGGATCACCATTTATTTCCAAGTTAAAAGGACCCCTCTTTTCGAAGAATAAACAGCGCTTCTAAAATCCATCCAGTGCACTCTCCTGGAATAATTTGTGTTTTATTTTTATAGGTTGATCTGGTTATCGTAAAATTCTTACAAAGGTGAAAGGACTGCTAGGCTTTGGAATAATAACATTCTCTTTACTAATTTGAATATACAGTATTTAGCAATCTTTCGATATATAAGACATGTTTGTATGCTGCATGCTTATTAGAACTTTACAAAAATAACTAATAAATAATGACAAGAGAGGTTATTATTGTCTTGAAGTTTCCATTGCGGCGATTTTCTTGAACTTGACTTAGTATCTTTCTCACCGAATTCCTCTCGGTCATCTTCGTATCCATCCATAACTATTGATGAGTTCAGTTCTTGTACGGATGGAGATTTTCTGAGATCGTAAGATTCTGGTATAGGAAACACCTAAACCAGTGCTGGCTCCCTCATGTTTTGCTATGGATTGGCAGCCAATGCAGCGGCAATGTCATCTCCACGGTAGGTTTATGTTGATCTTCAGAACGTCAACTGACAAGTTGTTGTCCGACTTCCTGTGCAGATGTCAGAACAGGAAACGAGTGTTTCCAATGGATCATACCAGCCTGCTCAGAAATCCGGGTATGTACCTTTTATAGGTAGAGTAGCCATAGTAATAAAGGTTAATACGTATGCTCAGTAAGAAAAATTGCAAATTTTTAAACACTCATTAATATTTTTGATTCATTGTTATAATTTTTTTATGAAATTTATTGAAACCTGAATTAGTTGAAGAAAGACATAGAAAAGTTCCATGAAATTTTAAACGACACTTAATGCGTTCAGTTTGCCTATGCTTTTGAACAGAATGAGTGAAACTGACTTGTCTAACTTCAGGATGTTCCTATACTGGTGTCCCTCGCTCTAAGGCTATTAATTAATTTTATGAAAATTTCCTAATTTTATGAAAATTTCCTAATTTTATGATTAAGGTAAGTTGCCTCCCGACCCACCCATTAATCACGATGGGGTTGGTGGGGGGGGGCAGGTTTGATATCCTTGGATATTGGATAGGTTTTTAAAAAATAGTAAACACGTACTTTTTTATTTTTTTATATGATGCGTATTTTTCGAGTTAAGTTCATAATTCTCTATTATTTCTCCAGGGAAATATCTTTTCTCTGGGTTTTTTTTTTTTTAGTCTTGGAACTATTTTGATCACATTTATCTGCTTTTTCCCTTAATGTTTGCTTTGCAAAAGACTCCAACAATGGACCTTACTAGTTTTAACTATACCCTGGTCCCGGTAAAAATGAAATAAAAACGAAATGCGCATGTGTTCGTTTTACTGTTTCACCGTTTTGCTCAGATTCACCGTAAGAAATAAACCCTTTCTCTTCGGTATATTTGTTTTGAAAAAAATCGTGAAATACTACTTGAAAGCTATTAAAAAGTAATTTGTTATATTTGTAACATATTCTGATTTATTTTGAAATATAATTCGTTGGTGCTGTTATTGCGATTATTTTGCATCTGAATCCTAGTTCGTAGAAATTATTAATTCGATGATAGCAGCACCATCGTTTGACGAAGATATATAAAATATATAATAAACAATATAATAAATAGATATAATAAATAAATAAAAATTCAATATGCGTGTGGGGCTTCTTTTTGTTACAAAAATTGTTGTGCATTTTTCCATTAGTGGGAGGTTTCCAAATATAAGCAACCAAGTAGATGCCTTAGAATTGTTTCAGTTTCTTATATAACGCGGATTTACACCGGCTTGAGAGTGCGCGCTTCGTTTTTTGTTCACAGATAGCAGGATGGGACTATAAGGTCCGTCTCAAAAGTATAGAGACTTTCGTAAATTAAAGAAAACTTTCCATACGAGGATGTCACTTGAAAACAAAAATATACACATTTTATTCGCATACTAAATAACATAATCCTAGAATTTCAGGAGAAATTTATTTTTCGTTCATTGAAAAAAACCCAAAACAAATCAACATTTTATTACAAAAAAGGTGTCTCAAAAGTATAGAGACTTGCCAAGAAAACTTGCTTTTAAAACTAAATACTGTTCCTATTATACTGGATTATTTTAAATACACGAACTTTCATCGATGTGATTAGGTGTTGAAGCAGATCTGGTGATAGATTGTACCAGCATGTCTCAATTGCATCCTGCAATTCCACAACAGTCGAAAACTGTCGCCCATTTGCATAAACAGTGCGTGTCATGATGCCCCATAGATTTTCTATTGGGTTTAAATCAGGGCTTCTCGCTGGCCACTTCATGACGGTTAAATTGTTTGCATCGAACCATTCCTTTGTTGCCTGTGATCTATGAATGCTGGCATTGTTTTGTTGGAAAATGCCTTTTTCTCCAGCCAGATTCTGCAGAAATGGCAACAAATTACAACTTACAGTCTCTTGATATTTCAGAGAATTTTGCCTTCCAGAAAGAATCGCTAAACTCATAGTACCATTGAACGCAAAGCCTCCCCAAACCATCACACCCCACCTCCTTGTTGTCTGCTGTAAAATGCCTCCGGTTCTCGTCTCATATCATGCCAGTAGTAAGCATTACCGTCCGGCCCATCTAAATTCCACTTTTTTCATCGGAAAAAAATCACTTAAAGCCATTCATCAGTCCAGGACATATGCTCCTTGGCCCACTGCAACCGTGCAATCTTGTGCTGGTGTGTCAGCGGTGGTCGTTTCTGTTTTTTAGAGTACACTAAGTTGCCACCAGCTTTGATCCGTTGGTGAACAGTGCCTTTGGATACATTGTACACAAGTTCATGTGATATCTCTCTGTGACAGTTTTCCAGTGGTAGGCAGGCGAATGATCCTGCGATCATCTCGATCGCTGGTCGCTTTTGGTCGTCCTGTCCTCTTCTGCGCTTTTGGTCGCTGTAGATATTCGTTGTTCTGAAATTACTTTGTGGACCACAGACTTGGATCTTCCAATTTTCTTGCATATTTGTTGAACTGTGCTGCCTGAGGCCTTCAGCAGCCAAATTTCACTGATCTCATCTTGAGTGAGGTCTCTTCCACGTGGCATTTTTAAAATTGACAATTTCATTTATTCACATACAGTTTAAATAACCGATTTAATGTAAAACTTTAACATTTTCTTTAAAACATTTGCATATTGGTCCATACCGACTCTCTTTCGAGGGGAGTCTCTATACTTTTGAGACACCTTTTTTGTAATAAAATGTTGATTTGTTTTTTGTTTTTTTTCAATGAACGAAAAATAAATTTCTCCTGAAATTCTAGGATTATGTTATTTAGTATGCGAATAAAATGTGTATATTTTTTGTTTTCATGTGACATCCTCGTATGGAGTGTTTTCATTAATTTACGAAGGTCTATATACTTTTGAGACGGACCTTAGCACCTTCTGTGGCGATTATTCTTCATCAAAATCGCATTATAGCGAAAACTTCCAAAACGAGGGGTACCTGTATTCAGGGAATTTTGCACATTCTCCCGAGTTCTTTAACTCTTCAGGAAATGTCTTTGTAAATGATTTTATCAGGCGCCCTTAATCTTTTTAAAAGTTGTTTAAGAATGCGATTTCCATAAAATTATTTATTTTTGTGGAAATACTGGTTTCCTTATTAATTTTATTACACGATTTGCTTTTTTGCACATTCTGTGTTATTTACTTAAGAGTTAGAAAAATTTTCAGTTATCAAGTCTTATTTCTATATAGGTTCATCTTAAAATTCTTAAAATATCAATAGCGTTTCAAAAAATTAACAAGATCTTTGTTTAGAAATAGAAACAATCTCTAAAATTACCATCAGATTGATGACGGACTGCAACATTTCTTCAAGATGTCTTTTTAAATGCGTTTTTTTTTAATCTCTTTCATTTAAATGCGACTTTGTATCTTTTGCGTAAACAGTATTAAAAATAGCTTTTGCTCCCTAACTCATCATTTAAGCAAGTAAGTAGGGGAGGGAGGGAAGAATTCTCAGTTCGTATCTATGTATGTGAATCCATTTTGCAGAAGAGAAATTTTTCGTTGTCGTTGCTCTCATTGTGATTCCAAGGACGACGTTTGGTGCGGGAATGGACAATCATCGTCGATTTGTCACTGGACTCGTCTGGCATAAACATAGACGATGCAAGGGGAAAAAATCGTTTCTCCTTATCGTCTGTATTCTGCTGTTCTTTCGTTCGGACACCCTTTTTACTCTCTTTGATCGCTGTGGCGCCCGCTGATAGCTCACGCCCACGACTGGCAGCTTGGAGATTTTCCGAAGAACATCGGACTCCCTCTCCCTTGATGGAATTCCCATTCGCTGCTTCTTGAGCGAATATTCCAATCACTCTCGAGAAAACAATGAATAGCAATGAGAAGCGCAGACGCTGATACAGAATCCTGGATACACTCAGCGCGCACGAATAGGCCGAGCCAAGCTCTATTGTTCCAGTCCTTACAGGGAATTATCACTGAATGAGAATCTTGTGCTGTGGTTTATTATATCGGATAAAGTAAATTCGTCAGTACGTGTATCTGAATTTAAATATTAATTTAAATCACGTTCCCTCGTTCATCTATATAATAATTATATTGCGTTTATCTAATTTAAATAGAAATTTTCGTAAATATTTAGTATTTCAGTTATCGACGCTGCCTTGTAAATATCAGAAATTTCAGCTTTTTTAAAGAATCTTGTATATTATTATCTGCTGGCATAAATAGTTAAACTTCACGTTCTTTAAATTAAAATTATACGTTTTTTTTTAATGGATCTGATAAAAAATTAGAATAAATCTGGAATCATTGCTTTCCTCATTTCTCTTCCAATAGAGATGTTTAGAGCAGGTGAAAGTGTATCTTTAAAACAAACTTTTCTGTCGTGAAATCTAAAACTTTTTGTACGTGATAGGTTAAAGTCAGATAAAATTGTTAAAGAATTCTTATTTGTTTTCTTTAAAAAAAAAAAAAATAGCAACACCAATCCTTTCTGTTCATCATCTAGAAAACGTGACCAAGATTGTATCGCACGGCCAAAAGCTCTTCTTTTTTGTTGAGGCCTAAAAGATATATCAGTTAGCTTTGCTGTTGTTTAAAGATCTAAAATCGATAAAGTATTCGCATTTAATAACAAAAAAAATGTAATAAATGGCAAGAGAAACTTAGAACAAAAGAAAAATGGGCTTAACTTTGTATAAAGCAATTTACGACTTTGTATTTCAATAAGATTAGCATAAAATTTAATAATGAATAAAAAAAAAAAGCTAATCATTTCGCTGAAAGAACTTCAAAGAGTCGAAACTTTAATTTTGACATAAATTTAAATTAATTTATTAATGTTAGAAGATTTTTCATTACGTTTTTTATTAAAAGAGTTACGCTTATGACATTCGTTGAGTATTATAGGGTTTACAGCTTCACGCATTCAATTAAAAATTTTACCATGAACTCTGGGTGGATTACAGTTTCTAGGAAACATAGCACAAGAGGAAGAGATAATGGGAGAGGAGGAAGAGAAGAAGAAGAAGAAGGGGAGAAACTAAGGTAGAAAATTCACTTTAATTGACGTTTATTGAAATTCATTTTCTTGAGTGATTCCTTCGTGTGCGTCGAGAGAAATTGCGTTTTTTCCCTCTTCCAAGGAAGACATTATGTAAACTGGGAGGAAAGAAGAAGGGAGGAGAGGAGAGAGAGAGAGAAAAAAAATCATAATCCATGGGAGAACTGTTTAATAGAGGGAGGAAGAGAAAGGAAATGAAGGTGCCAAATAGGGAGAGAACGTAATTAGTAATAAGAGGCCTTAAAAATGCCACAACCACTTAGACTTTTCATCATATAAGGCTAAGCTCATTGCCTAGGAGAAGAAGGACCTCGTAACCATCTCGGTCGGGTTGGACATCTTGTTCATTATATCATTGTCCCTCCACGAGCCTCAAATAATTTCTCCCACAGGAAATTCTCTTGATTAAATTTTTCTCAATTTTTCACATCCTTTGCACGGCAAGAAGAACCTTCGACGTGTGAAACTGCGGAAATTTCATTTTCGACAATAGAAGACCATAGGAATTGAATTTGATTTATTAGGAAATGCGTGTCTCAATAAACTGAGGACATGATCGTAGGTGATTAGCACTTAGTTTGCCAATCCTACATGAGTTCTTTTATTGAGGTTGTTTGAAATGAATTGTAACACCTTGTTAAAATAGGATTCATATTTCTCCACAAGAGAAATTTTGGAAAATAAATGTAAAATTGTGAATAAACTTAAAAAAAAAAAAAAAAAGAAAAAATGACCATATATTAAAAATTAAAACGGAAACATCTTTATAAACAACAATGCTGAGTAAAATTCAAGACAATTCGGAAAAACACATAATTCATCCTTCTTTATAGACGTACTGAAATAAAATGGTGGAATAATTTACTTACTTAATTTTATTTCTGCACTCTTTCTCAGATATAACAATTTGAATTAACACATTGGCTTTTTTATTTCCATAGGATTGTTAGCAATAAAGCTTAATTTCCATGAACGCGTTTTGGACGCATTTATAACTGCGTCTCGACGCAGAAAGCAAATGTGCATCTGGACGCACCTAGACGCACATTGCAACAGCTCTTGACGTATTTAATTCGAACGCAAGTATCAGTTTCCATGCATGCGTGAAGTCTACGCAGAAAGTTCAACTGCGCATGCGTCATGAGTTTATGTTTTGCAATTTTTCTCGTTAGAGGGAGAAGCTTTTGCCACATTCATCCACGCCATTGCGCGACTACCTCTTTTGAGGTAGTCTGATCGGCTTTTATCGTATAATATTGGCCGATTAAAAATTTCCCCGATCAACATATCTTCAAATTCTCTTTCTTCAGCCATGTTGTAGCGAAACGACGACTGGACTGAACGTCTTTTGATCTAGAAAGATTTGAGACGCATTTACAAAGTGCGTCAAGAAGTAGAAAGCCTATCTACTTCACTTTTCTGCGTCCAGACGCACGTCAACCAAGATTCGGAGACGCAGATATCCATGACACGTGCTCAAGACGCACCAATTTATGCGTCTAGACGCAGAGATGCAGTTAAAAACGCATGTATGGAAACTAAGCTTTAGACTTATTTAGCGCTGATATTCAGTAGCGTCGCTTCATAAGGTACAGAAGGCATTCACACTTTATGGAAACGATATTGAAATCACTTTTATGTGCGTGCAAATTCATCTGCGTGAATGGGAATTATGGGCAAGAAACGTCTAGTACAAAGAAACATCTAGTGGGGAGGCCGTGGCCTGGTGGACTTCTACTGAATACACCATTCCTGGAAGTTAAGCAACATCAGGCACGGCTAGTCACTGGATGGGTGACACCATCAGATCTACATGATCTACACCCTGCGACCATCATACAGTAGTCGTTAATCCATATTCATCCAGGGACCCAACTCGTCGGCCTCTGGCCATATAGGCCCTGGATGGATGCATTGGACTTCATCAACTAAAAAAAAATAAAAATAAGCACGTGTCAGTGGGATCATTATTTTGTTTTCTAGCCACCGAAAGTGGATCATTGGTTAGAAGGGTACATCACCGCCCTTGCCGAGGAGAATTACTCGTACAGTTCAAATAGTGCAATGTTGTAAATAAAAAAGTCTTGGCATGTCTAAGAGAGGGGTCTTCAATATACTTAATTCCCGTAGTAAAGCTCGATCCGCAGAAAGAATGGGTCAAATGCTGGGTCCAAAAGCGCATCCCAAGAAAGTGAGGACCGTGGACGTCGTTTGAAGAGTACGAAGATTGGTCTCCGTCGAAAATCCCCCAATACAATAAAGTATTTCTTCGAAACTAGGAATATCGTCCGCAACAGTAAACAAAATTATCAACAAAGATTTGAATCTTCGTAAAGTCC
This sequence comes from Rhysida immarginata, assembly GCA_023313115.1. NCBI lineage: Eukaryota > Metazoa > Arthropoda > Chilopoda > Scolopendromorpha > Scolopendridae > Rhysida > Rhysida immarginata. The sequence goes on along the minus strand of JAHWFO010060970.1, from coordinate 8,812,996 downwards.
ACAAGCTGAAAGTTCATAAGCTCTTGTCTCGTCACATCGCAGAAAGGAAGGTGAACTGCCGAAAGCTTTAAGAGAAATTCCTAGCCGGTAGGGATAATGCCGGTTTCCTTTAACCACATCCCTACCAAATCACTTGATGCCACCCCAATGGATTTCTGCGCTTTCAGGATGTTCAAGAGAGTCCTCGGGAAGGACGATGCAAAACATTGGCTGGCCTTTGGAAAGGTGCGCAAGAGTAATGGGACAAATTGGACCTCGTAGCCCTCCGAAACAGCCTTGTCTCCTGGAAATACCGGTGTCGTGCTATTATCAAGAACCAGGGGAATCGGATAGAAAATGATAGGAAAAATAAATATGGATTGTTAGACTAAAATTCAAAAAATAAAATCGTTTCCATAAAGTGTGAATGACCTTCTGTAGAGTTTTCATCCAATTAATTAATTTGGAAAAATGCAGTTGATTTTCGGATTCTTCCGAAGCGTTGTTCAATCTTATCTCAGCATTGGTGAAATTTTGATTATGTCGTATAAGATTTTGAAAAATTAATAATTATTTCCGCATAAATTCCACATTTATTAGGGGATCTAAATTATGCCGAATAATAATCAGATTGCTGATCTTGTCTTATTTATAAGGGCCACTCAAATAAAATACCTAGATTTCACACTGTTCTGCCCGAATATTTGACGCGATAGACGGTAGATGGCAGTACATGAAAAGTGAGAAAGTTGTTCCGTGCTTATGTCATGATAAGGTCTCTGCTGGAAGGTCCTTGACCATACAGTCGGATCTCTCTTCTCGTGACTTTTTCATCTTTGGCCGCTGGAAAAGGCTTTAATAAGACTGCGTTTTCCCCTCTGATCAAAAGGCTCGTACAGCGGAAGAGAGGTGATTTCAACTCCAGGCCACGATCTATTTTGCGGAGGAAATGCATAAACTTGCGGACCGCTGCCTGAACAACATGGGTGGCTAGAAATCTTTCGTAAGTACTGGGTGATCCAAAAGTCTATTACATTTTTTTACATTGTTAACGACATTTGCGCGTGCCTCGTGATTCTTATGAAAACAAACACTGAAAATGTCGTTAACAAATGTAACACACTTTTGGATCACCCGGTATATTGCTATTGCCTAAATAATCATATTCTCTCAGCTGTACCGCAGCAATCTGTTTCATTTGAACATTTATACACTTAAATTGCAACGTCTGACCTGTTTTCTACATGATTTAGAGATAATTTCACTAATTATTGATTTATTAAGTAGCTGAAGAATGGGGCTCTTTATTGGTCATGCCAATTCATATTTTCCCCTTCATATTTTCTACATTTTTTTGAAGTAGAAGGCTGAATTCCGTAACGTAGGCATGTGCTATTTCACTATTAAGACTTGTTTTCATTGGCCCACTGAGGTCGGAGTTAGGGGAAGGGGGAGAGTTAAAGGGGTCCATCTCTCTATATTCTTTAATAGGAAGGTAAAGAAGTGGCATATGATATGCAGATTCCTCTAGGTAAGATCTGCATTAGGAGATTTGGGACAAATTGTACAAGAGACCTCATTTTTGTGGAGTTGTGGAGGTATTATCACATGTATGGCATATGATATATCATTATATCGGAAATGATGAAAAACCGATAAAAACGAGATAAAAAGATGAACTCAGAATTTCTGCTACTTTTCTACACCTTCCTCGAGAGGTTAATTTCTTGTTATAATTTAACATTACGAAGATTGTTTAATAATAAATAATACGTATGGTCGCTAATAAGGGCTAAAATGTTGATTTTAAAAAGCTACAATCTCGAATCTATCTTAACATATTAACACTGCAGGAAGAGATTTATATGTACAATCTCGATATATGTACATAATTTTCTTTCTCATATGTAAATTATTAATTGGTTAAAAGAAATCTATATTTACTTACAGATATCGATTTGTAGTTTTCCACCCCTTTGCAGAGCACAAACGTATTTTTATTCCCTTATTCGCTTATCGCTTTTCAACGTCTTTTGTCACGTATCAGCTACTTAGTTTTTCTTCCGTCATCGTCTCCTTTATCCTTTTTTTTTCTCGGTCGTCTTCGATCTCTTTTTTTGTTTCCCCTTCTCTACCCACTTTTCTTTCCCCTGTCATTTTAATCTCGACTTTCTTCTCAACCTCCCGAGTGAAGAAAGAGTCACTGCTACCAGTTCAAACTCTACTGAAACGATCGAAAGCTCGTTTTCATGGATGTAAAGGAAGAGATGTTAGCAGGTTTATTTCATTTAAGAATTTTATTTATTTGTATATCGTGTATTAAAACCAATTCTTATATGTACCAGCCAAAATAAAATAAAAAAAACTACCTTTGTATGTTTGTAAGGGATTTCCTTTGTGATAAAGCAATGAGTGACAAAGAAAGCCATTCTTACAGAAAAGTAACTCTGTGTCTTGCTAGGAAATCCCTCAAACATGTATGTCATAGATTTCCACCAAACTGAAATATGTTACTCAATTGAAGCTACAATAGATGCTTGCAAAATAAGAGTGCGAAATTTTGTTTCTTTCAAAATAAACCACGAAAACGAAAAAAAGTGAGCACACACAGTCATACAAGGACTCCATTGTTAAAGCGGTGTATGTGTATTAATGCGCTTAACGGAACTTCTTTCTTCCACTACTCACAGCACGAATCTACTTCAGATGAAATAGACAACAGCAGACGGCAATTGAATGGCTTCTCAAGTTTCTAAACAAACTTAGTTTTTAAAAATAGATTATTACAATTAGCGAATTGCCTTCCAGTACAAAATGTTTATAGTAATTAATAACCATTTCCTTAATTTATTATTTCATTTTATAAAGTAATTCGGTAATCAAACACGGGGAGTAATACGTTGCGTTGGTGATGGGGTATGTATCGCGGTGCTTTATAATTTTAAATAAAAATAGTATTCATGGATGCCTACTTCATCTTATAAATTATTTCGAGACGAATAATTGTACAGCAAAATTAAGGTTTAATGCTTAATAACAGTGTTCTAACTGCAATTCTTTGGCGATCGCCGCTAACAAGTTCGCTTCCCCTCTTTTCGCCATGTTTGTTGAACTCTGCGCACTTCCGGAGCTTCACTCCCGCGCAACGCTATCGCTTCCACGGTGTGCTTACGCGCAAAAAAAAGGCTATGTGGGGTCCCCTTCTATATAAACTAACTTAATAAAGGGCATTAACTTTCATTTTGATCCTAAGGTGAATTTCGAATGTAATCCATTGACATACCATATAATAGCCTTAGTGGCTCAGTGGTTGCATGATCGCCTCTGATGCCCGAGGACGCGGGTTCGTCCCCGGCCGAGGATGACGAGGATTTTTTCAGGGGGAAAATCCTGAGATCACGCACTTATTTTGGAAGGGAAGTAAAGCCGTTGGTCCCGTGTAGTCGTTTGCCGGCTGCACGTTAAAGAACCCTTGCGAGGCAAAATTTGCGCCTCCTATAACGCCGTCCTCAAATGGCCGTAGCAGTTGAAAAGGACGTTAATACCAAACAAACGAAACCAACCAACCAACCGAGATATTGAATGGTTCGCCTCCAGTGATATTTTTGGTTTAAAGTCGATTGTCGGTAGTCCTGAACGACCAGGACATGAATTAAAGTTCGACTGCTTTTAAAACGTTTCATCGAGATATAATTTGTGCCTGATCTTAAAGCTTGTCACCAAATGCTTTATTTTATGTGTTTTTGCAGCTGCTTTTCCAAGTTTTAAAGAGAACTTAATGCAAACATGCTGTTCTCTCGCATCGACCATCACAAAATAGCAGTGGAAAGCAAACATAGCCCAGTGAAAAAGCGCTCAGCAAAAATAAATGCGTTCACTTAGCTTGAAGTCTTGTGGAATGATGCTTCACAAAAGATGCATGAAGTTTATATGGCGACTTTAAGATGATATAAAGTCCATTTACCCGAAAGAGTTTTGAATACACCTTCCTTCCTCTTTTTTGTACAGCTGAGCTCTAGGACCCCTACTTACGCGTAGTTAACATGTCTTTATAAATCCCTTTGATTTGGTCTAGGTTGTTTTGCTTTAAATCTACCAGCATTTTGAGTTATTAGCATAGAAGTTTCTCTTTGAGCTTGCATCACAGAAAATAGTTGGACGAAGTTAAATTAGGAGAACAAGGTGACCAAAACTCTTTCGAAGTAATCCACTTTTCTAACATAGATTATATCTGTTCCCTTTAATATAATTCCCTTTAAAAACGCTTGCAGTCGACCGGAACTTTTTAGAGCTCTGAGTGGGGAAGTTTATTCAAGAAATGGGGGTGTTACCTCCGTAACATGACGCCGTAATTAGCAGCGATAAGTCTTGGAAATAGTATCATCGTCAAACTCCTATTGAGGCTTAAGGGGGTTTGCGAATTTGACTGTCTGCATCAATTATCCGCTGGAGTAAAGTGTACACGAGTGTTGACATTAACGCTGTAGACTAGCTGTTTTAGGTGACCCCAAAGGTAAAAATTAAAGGATTTAGATCGGGGTGACCCCAAATGCATTATGTTGGGATAATTGTTTACTCTTCTGGCAAACAAGTGATTGGCAATTGTTAATGGACTTTGTTTTGCCTTTTTAATGGGAACAAGTGCACTGGTCGTAGATGTATGGTTTTACTGCTACACTTTCAAAATATTGATCTCTTATGTTTTGTAACGAAGTGAATTTTTGGCCTCCCCAACAAAATGTCGAAGTTTCAGTAAGGTAATCAGTTGAAGAAAGAAACTGTGGACAGTATAGCTAGGATACAAACTATTAGTGAAGAACAGACAAATCCACTTTGAATAAAATAGTTTGTATCCTATGCCAAAGTTTGTTGCACTCATTTTCAGTCACCTGCATAACGTAACTACATAAAACAATTCAATAACGAAGTATAAAAGTTAAGATATATATTATTTTCTTTAATGTTCTTAGTAAACTAATAAAAACACTATGCCAACACAAAAAGTGTTATTTTCCTTATCTGGCGGGGGAAAGCTGTGTAAGTCCGAATTTACGTATACCACGTTTTTACAGGGTGCTTCTGAATGGTCTGGACAAACTTTTAGGATATATTCCAGGGACTAAACAAGCTGAAAATATCATATGAATATGGGGTCGAAAACTTTTCTTTCTAGAGTTATAACGGTTTGAAGATGTCCTTCAGTAGACGAAATTAATGTTAAAGCGTAGCAAATGTGTGATTTATTTCTACGGTTTTAACAAGACAATACACTTGCTATAGTAAATGCTCAAAATGGCCTCCATTAGATTCCAAGAAAGCCTGTGCACGTCGCCGCATGGATTGACGAACTCGTTGGAAAATACCAAGGAATTGCAAAACATCAAACGCTCAGCAGTTTTTCGACGCTTATCAACAATCAGGCAATTCAGGCAACACTTCTAGACGGAAGGCCTGATAACGGAAACGTCATACATTATTACATCATCATTAGTCGACCGAAGGTTAACGAGAAATGCCAACACCTATAAAGAAAGCCTGTGCATTGAAAATTCATACATTGTTACATCATCATAAAAAGGCATTGTTAATCGTATTTCTACCAATAATAAGCCCTAAATTATGACTTCTTATGATCATGTAACAATGTATGAATTTTCAGTGCACAGGCTTTCTTTCTAGGAGGTGTTGGAAATACAGGCTCCGGCCAACGCCTCCTATAAAGAAAGCCTCCGCACTGAAACGTCATGCATTGTTACATCATCATACTTCGTCCTTTGTTAGTTGGATTTCTACCAATAATAAGCCCTAAATTTGGTCGACTTATGATGATGTAACAATGTATGACGTTTCAGTGCCGAGGCTTTCTTTATAGGAGGCGTTGCTCCGGCACTGAAAAGTCACCTGACCAAGATAGGTCTATTAACAATTCAACCTTCATTGTTTCTAACAAAGGGAAAAAACACTGATTGTTAAAATATAAGATGGAAACAATGAAAATTACATTGTTAATAGACCCATCTTGGTCAAGTGATTTTTCAGTACCGGAGCCTGCCTTTCCAACGCCTCCTAAAGATAAGGCCTAAGCGCGAAAACGTTAGACATGGTTACATCATCATCCGAAGATACTTTTAATCGCATTTCAGGGCTTATTATACGTATCTTCGGCGAGGCCAACGAGAGACAGGCCAGGGCACTCAAAAGTCATATGATCATCGGGGTCCGGGCAACAATCGATCCTTCATTGTTTCCAACAAACGAAAAAATACTGATTGTTAAAATCCAAAATGGAGACAATGAAGGATGAATTGTTGGCCGGACCCCGATGATCATGTGACTTTGGAGTGCCCTGCCCTGTCTCTCGTTGGCCTCGATCTTCGGATGATGATGTAACAATGTATGACGTTTTCGCGCTCAGGCCTTATCTTTAGGAGGCGTTGGTCTTTCTCGTTAGCCTCGTAGTCGACCAAATTTAGGGCTTATTATTGGTAGAAATAGGATTAACAATGGTCGACTAATGATGATGTAACAACGTATGACGTTTCCGTTATCAGGCCTTCTGTCTAGGTGGTGTTGATTCAGGCCGGTAACAGCAAACAATGGTACACCATGAACGTTTCGAATCTGATGTTGAAGAGAGTACAATTTTCTTTGAATTGTCGTAACTCTTCTATTACAGGACACCTTCAAACCGTTATAACTCTAAAAAGAAGCGTTTTCAACCACATGTTCATATAACATTTTCTGCTAGTTTTGATCTCTGGATCACATCCTGAAAGTTTGTACAGATCATTCTGAAACACCTCGCATTATTTTTGAATTATTCTTAGTAGAATAATAAAAACACTATCCGAACACAAAGATTTATTTTCCTTATCTGGCGGGATAAAGCTGCGCAAATGAAGGGATTTTTTATTTTTCACTACGTAAGTCGATACTAAGATATATAAGCATTACTGAGCTAATAATTAAGAACATATGACTAAAAAAATCTCCTGACAGAAGAACTTCTAAATGCTTAAGGTATTCAACGAAATGAGCTCAAATGTTCTCTCGTCAGCTATCTATTCGATATTCAACGATTTTAAAACTCGAAAAATATTTTTAAAGCATGTTCTAGAGTCCTTTTGTTACGAAAATAGCCCTTGCTGAATTTTAAATTTTACCGAGCGTCTACTTTATGCAAAATGTCTAAAGGATATTTACCTAGCTTTCTTCCTTCCCCAACAAACGAGCACCCAACGTTGATTTTGGGACGGCGTTTGCTCTGGTTCGTCTCCATTTGCGCTGGATAAAATCCAATCAAGTTATGACTACAAATCCACAGCGAAGGGATCATAAACAACTATCAAAAAGAGACATTGATTGAAACGCACTCTCCGCTGGTATTTTGCACTCAGGCAAACAATTCTCGACGCGAATCGGTGTTTACACGAGTGGTGGGAGGGCGGGCGAGACGGGAAGCGGGTTTGTGTCTCTCCGCCGCTCGTTTTCACCTGCGCTTACCTCCCGCTCGAAACGATACAAAAGCGGCTTCAATTAGCTCCGATACACAACTTTGGACGAAGCTTAAAATGTAAAGGGCTTATTTCTAGAGGGCTGCAACACTGAACAAATTTACATTTGTCATGCCTCGAAATGGATTCGTTTTTTTTTTTTATATATGCGGCGATATTCCAAGTGAACACGATTGTACATCTTGCCTTGTCTCCTCCCATTCTGCTTTAGATATTACGTAAACAGACAAGAGAAAAATGACTATAATGTTTTTTTTTATTATCTTCAAAATTTTATTAATTATTCTGTGTATGAAATTTATGGATTTAATTTTATTTTTTTATCATAAATACTTTACTAGAAATAATTTTAAAAATGTGCGATTTAGTATCAATTCATCTTTGGTAAATGGAGTTTCTCTGACTGGTTTAGAAATTAAGTTTTAAGTGAAAAAGGAACTTTTCATTCCTTTAAATATTTGTAATACGTAAAATAACTTAATCAACTTAATTAATGTATTATTATATTTTAATTAACCGTTTTAAGCAACTATATCGCAAATATTTATACACGATTTCAAATCCCTTAATTTCATGAGAGAAGTTCTTTTGCGATAAATACCGAGTTGAAGTAAACATTTTTATAGCTTTAACCCTGACATATGGTCATTGCATTGTGAATTCTACAGAATGCAGGTGTAGCGATGGATATTGACTTAGACGCAACAGACATTTGAATGGAGTCATTTATTTGCTTCGACGACAGTTTCTTAACATGGATCGATAGTAATTTCGTTGGAGCAACGGCGTGTCTAAATGATTGGATTAGCTTCGCATTCCGAGCTTCTTCTCCTATGCAGGATTTATGACTTGCTTGAACAAAGGTCGACATTATAATCTTTAACAAAGTGTCTGTCTTAAGATTCTTGCCACGCTTTGACACGGTCGAGCCACAGGGCCTGTGCCGAAACAACGCCCGAGTCCAACCCCGCGACCTTTTCTCTCTTGCCCGTGTTCGAGCGCTCGATGACGTCAGAACAGCTGGAGAAATAAATACACGACCTTTAGGTGATCCCATTTCTATTTAGTTTTCCCTCTTAACCCCCCTCCTATTCTCGCCTCCTCCCCCCGATCTTCTGTTTTCGTTATCTTTTAGTACATTTTATATTTTATTTTTTTTCTCAGTTTTACTGAGCTCTCGCTCTTTCTGTGTGCGTTTACGTGTATGTAGTCTGTTTTGTCTGAGAGGCAAAAGATGAGAATAATTGTTAACAACACGAAAAAATGTTTGATTGATAAAAATATGGTTTGATTGAATTGAAAACCAAATGCATGGAGCTTTTCTGGAGCTAGCGAATGAATTTGTGAATTTGGGATGCATGTCTGACTAGTGAGAGATATGATGATCTTGCCAGTTATACAAATTTACATACACATCTTTAAAAACATTTTTAAGAGGTTATTTTCTCCAAGCTATGACTTTTTCTCCCTCGGTAAATTAATAGGTTGAAAACTCTCTTTTTTTTATTTAAGGATTAATTTTTAATGATAAGATTATTAAAATTAAAATTTATACTACCAAGACAATGACACCTAATTTATTTGGATGGCGTCAGCCAAGAAGAAATATCATTCTGGTTGAATATAGACTGGGTTAGCAGGATTAAAGTTTTCTGTGTCACTAATATATTTGTATTTGAAGTTCCTAAAGCTAATAGTAAAAAAACCTCATTACGATTAAAATATTCCGAATGAGCCATTCCACATTTATTTCGTAATTAAGAGGGTGCGGGGAGTGAAGATAAAGTTAGAAAATCGGTATAAAATAAGAGTGCTTTTGACTGTGATTTACGCTTTCAGTGACGTAATTATGAGAACCCAAAAATGACGGGTCGGCTGGAAACTTGTACCAGTCTAAGTACCAAGAAGCATTAAAATCACTAGTGCAATTCAATGTGATTTGTTGCAGACCTATATGATATCTGATATTCGCTCCAAGCGGCAAGGACTGATGTCTTAGGGAGTTCTTTTACTACAAGAAAATGCCCGCCAACATTGTTATAAATGTTTTGAGAAACTGAAGTTTGAGTAAGGCACCTCATCCTTATTCGCCAGATTTAGCACTCTGTGATTTCGTTAAAAACCGTTTGGATGGTTGTCAGACAAATGACGACGTGAAGAAAGTGGTATACGAATGGTTGCGAGGACAAGACAAAAATTTTTGTTCTTCTGGAATTCAGGCACTTTCAGGAGGTGCATTGAAAACGGTGGAGACTAATTGAGAAATGGTATAAGGGTGATTCCGTTTTCTAAAAAGTGCCACATTCTACGTTTAGATTTACTCTCCTCGTATTTTTTGTCATTTCTGTCTTAATGAAAACTGCTTCACATACGCTGATTGGCCATTTTATTATGATTACTTGATAGTTTTAAGCAAATTAGCTAGAATGACACGCTCTTGTCGCTAGAGGGCGAGACTGGTATAAAAAAAGGAAAGTCAATGCTTGCGGCAGTGGACGTGATTTGTTTGTGAAGATATGGAGCGAGTATCGGCAAAAGATTCGTGAAATTTTCAAGAGCAGCCGTTTAAGGATTGGACTGTCAGCCAAAAAAAACTGGGTCTCAACGTCTAACTTGTGGTCGTCATCGACTAGTGGATGGTTCGGAGTGTCCAGAATTGTAAAAGACAAGAGAAGGGTAGCAGTGTGGCAAATTACTGTAAAACTTAATCAAATGATCCTCTCAAATGATTGCTGAACGTACTGTTCTTTGTATATGGAAGCCGCAGTACTGAAGGGGCGGTCATAATAAAGTAGCCCTCACAAGGGAATCCCTCGAACATGTATGTCACAGATTTCCACCAAATTGAAATATGATACTCATTTGAAGCTACTATAGATGCTTGCAAAATAAGAGAGTGCGAAATTGTATTTCTTTCAAAATAAACCGCGAAAACGAAAAAATTTCAGCATACATATCCATACAAGAACTCCACTGTTAAAGCGGTTAGGCTATGTGGGGTTCCCTTGTCAGTGTATACAAGTTATTTGGAATGTGTAAAGTACAAGGTCTTTATAATTAAAGTTCCATTTTGACATGGCCATAAAAAAAACTATTGCACCAAAAGCTATAATTCTTGGTAATATTATACAAGAGGGCATGGGAAGTTCATACCCACCAAAAAAAAATTAGTTCAAAAGGTCATCACCAGCATGGAATGGCGCTCTATGCAATATTCGTATACGAAATTAGACACGAAGACACAGGTTAACAGGTCTTTAATCGTTACTAAAATTAGTTACACGTTGAATGTGGCCTCCAACATTTACTGAAAGCAGGTTACACCAGATTACTGCGTTCTCAACTGTAGCTCGTAGCATATCAGGAGGAATGTTGCGCGCCTGTCGGCGTATCGCATCTTTCAGTTCCACCAAATTCCTAACGTTATCACCATAAACAGTGGCTTTGAGATACCCCAGAAGTCACAGGGGTTGATATCTGGTGACCGGAGCGGCCAAGAAAGGGGGAAGTTTCCGCCTATAATCCGTTCATCTGTGAAATGTTGCTGAAGTAACTGTTTGACACATGTACCAATATGAGGTGGAGCCCCATCCTGCATAAAAATCGTTGTGTCTAAAATGCCACGTTGCTGAAGTTCTGGTATCACAAAACTTCTTAGCATCGACGCCATGCGAGCAGCAGTCACAGTGCATGTCACGAGTCCATCTCTCGACTGCTCTTCAAAAAATACGGTCAAATTATGACATTTGCTGTCATACCACATCATACGGTAACTTTAGGAGAATGCAATGGAATTTGGTGGAGAACATGAGGGGGACTGGTGGCCCAAATCCTGCAGTTATGGGTGTTGACATCCCCATTCAGATAAAAATGGGCCTCGTCCGTCCACAAAATGTTCATGGCCAATGCTCGTCCACCTCCATCCGTGTAAGTAATTCCAATGTGAAGGTTTCTCTACGAGAAAGATCGTTAGGTTCGAGTTGTTGGACAAGGTGGATTTTGTATGGGTAGTACCGCAGCACTTTACGTACGATCTTGTACACCGTACTCAGTGGTAAGTCCATTCGACGTGCAACAGCACTTACGCTGCACGCCCCTTGTGAGGTTTCCATTTTTGCTTCCTCTACTGCTACTGAAACAGCTTCCACCGTTGCCTCAGAGACGGGTTTCCTTCCTCGGCCAGGTGCTACCGATAACAAACCTATGGCTTCAAACTTTGTCATCATCTTCTTCAAACTCTGCGGTGTCATTGGCCCCCGACGTACATGTATTCGTCGAACGGTACGATAATATTGCAAAGCCTGCCGTACATTGCTATTGCATTCATAATAACATTTAACCAGAAACGCACGATCTTGCATGGTAACAGGCATCGTCGACTAGTAACAAATGAGGCGTAAACACGTGACAACGAGGCTCCCTTTCTTATTTCTGAAAACCAAATGACTTGTAAAGCGCATGTGCATAAACCACATTGTTAACCTGTGTCTTCGTGTCTAATTTCGTATACGAATATTGCATAGAGCGCTATTCCATGCTGGTGGTGACCTTTTGAACTAATTTTTTTTTGTTGGGTATGAACTTCCCATGCCCTCTTGTATAATATTACCAAGCATTATAGCTTTTGGTCCAGTAGTTTTCTTTTATGGCCATGTCAAAATGGAACTTTAATTATAAAGACCTTGTATATAGCATTATATTAACATTATTTACAGTTAGAAAAATATTCCAGCTTGATTGGAACCAAATTGGAATTGGAAATTATACGGGGTTTCAAAAAGGAAAATCAAAATGGACTTCCTGTAATGTTTGCTTGCCTTTACTTTCAAGTCATCCTGTAAATTAAAAACAAGTTCAAACGTTTGCATAAACTTCTCTGAAAATTCTTTATACTTTTAATTAATTTTTGAACTAATTTAGGCTAGCGAAATGGCCAAGGATGTATGTGTACTCAGGGCACACTTGTGCCACTTTGTCCACCTTTTGCGCAGCAGGATAGGATAGAACTTCCACGACCTTTTTTCAAATGCATATTAGTTTTTTCAGGTAAAGTCTTTAAACCAACAGGTAAATCAACAGGGCCATTTAAAGATTATGTTATGACCTTAATTTAAAAAGGTCTGTTTCTTTTTCTTTTAAATGTAAGATTACGATGATAAACCAAACTTCACGACTGAATGCAAACTACGAACTACTATATTAACGAATTTATCTATTAAACTCATCAATACATTAAAATCCCTTCAATTTTGATTGTTAATGCCGACAGCGAAAAGTTGGTCACATAAATGGTCATAACGAACACTCATGGGGCCTTTAACTTATAGAAATCGGCCATGATCATTATTTTTAAATAAGGAATAAGAGAATAACTTAATATCATAATAGAGTACCTTCAATTTGTTCGCTTTGAATTAGTTTACCGAAGTACTTTGGGAAAAGCTCGAATTATCTCAGGTTAATCAAAACGTGTGTACTGTTCACGCTTGAAAAAAGGTACTTCTATTGCATGATGTTATAAAATTGTTAATTTCATTTTACATGTAGGCTACGTAATAAAGTTAATTAATTAGTTTGTCTGGAACATCTAGAAAACAATTGCTAGCGTCCATCACAAAGACATTTACCATTTTCAAATCAATAGGAACTAAAGGCAAAACATTCCCTTTAGTGAAAACATATCTCCACCCCGCTTATTAAAATGATATGAGTTTTGTCTTATGGTCAAAATTGCCAAGTTCTTCTTAACTGAAATTTTCTATTACATTCGGGTGGGTTGTAAAGACTGACATGCGATCCCTTGTCCCTGGCGGTTTTTTTCTCTGAACTCCCTCTACAAGCGTCATTAATATCTTATTAGATTGCCTTACTTTTAAAGAATGAACGTAATATTTAATTTGGCTTTCGTATTTATGTGCATTCCTTGAATGCCAGTCCATATTCCCACAATTATTCAACACGTGCCCGAGAAATGTTCGCCGAAACCACGTGAACAGAATTACACGTACATTACGATAAATATTTAATTCGCTTCATTCATTAGGAATTCACTTTCTCCCCTTTAACATTAATCTAACCATCATTTTGCTTTTGCATTGCATGTTCCCTCCATACTTTATGGGCACCACCTGGTGTTAGAACCACATCTTTGTTCGCAGGTGTGTCACTGATTTCCGCTTCCTGCAGTGACAATTGGCCATATGTCAAATGGCGAGAGTTCGCTCGGTCTCGACTTGTTTAACTCGTTGGAATGACCACAGTTGGCGCAGGTGCCACCGACCCGGCCTCCTTCTCCCGTTTGTTTTTACAAAGACCGCCAAGGCCTAACAGGAAGTTGACGATAAAAAGAGTGAAGCAATTGAATCTAGTGCAAATATTGACTAATAAAAATATGTGGGGGCTGGTTGTAAACATCCCAAGGCTTTATGAACAGTTTCCATTTCATTTGATATTTCCACGATATCAACTTTAATTTTCAAACTCTTAAGAATTCAATATTTTCCTTAAGGAATGTCAAATGTTAATTTATTGTGTAGTTCAATAAATGATTAAAAAAATTTAGATTACATAGATACGCCTTGTAACATTCGGGTTAGACGCCGTTCAATAGGACGTTATGCAAGTTTGATGTTGTTCAAACATCATATCAAACAACCTGTATAGCTTACTGTACTGCCTAAATACCTAAAGAACTTAATGCATTCCACGTAAGAAGTAATATAACACAATTCTGTACTATAATATAAATTTATTAGCAATCACTCATATAAACCAGACAATTAATTATAATACTTCCCTATAGCCGAAAGTTTTAGATAACATATAGACGAAAGTGCATAGATGTCGTCACTGCAAAAAAAAATTTCACTCGGCATAGATTCTGCAGATATGGAGCTTATGAGCAGCAGCACAGCTATGGAACCTAGGATCATCGGTTCCCGCCGAAGGGTAATTGTACTGGTAGAGCTTGAAGTGGCATTTTGGAACTCCGTAACATTGTTTCAGCTGGAGATTCCCATTGCATAGTGTCACGCGTGCTAGCACTCGACGATCTCCCTCCGTCATTTTCTTTGCGGTTTTATTGAGAGTTCCACTGATAATGATGCCATTTGCAGTTGAATGAGAGAAATCTTGCGTACGGACTTATTTATGTTGCTAATCGCCGATCGCTGTTCAGTGGCCCATACATATTCAATATGTCAAATGAGTCCAGTAAGACATGTTTCTAGTTGTATTATTTTAGACATCATAGACATGTAAATTAGGAAACGTAAACTTGGGTTGGTGTGCGGAGACATGTAAATTAGGAAACGTAAATTTTTGATTTCGTATTATAAACAAGAAATTAATCCTCTCAAGGAAGGTATAGAAAAAAAGCGGAAGCCCATTATCTGCAGTTTTTAATCCTCCATTTTTTTTTTATCAAAAATTTGATTTTCTCGAACGTAGTATTTAGAAAATATAAAAGAACCCTATCTTCTTTTCTCATCATTTTCGATCGAATAATATATAACATATCATATGTTGCCATAGTTCTAAAGGCCAAGTGACTGCCACCTCTACAACCCCACTGGAAGAACTTGGCTCAAACTTCATAGTAATTTAGATTTTGCCTAGAGGAATCTGCATATCGAATTTCACTCCTTTACATGTCTAAACAAAACATAGATTACCTGGTTCCCTCTAACTCCCACCCTCGAAACGCCAACCCCAGTGGGCCAATCAAAACCAAACTAAACAGTGAAGTTGGGCATGCCCATAGTAAGCTACATTCCGAATGTCAACCTTCTACCTCAAAAAATGCAGTAATTATGAAGAGAATGAACGGACAGACGAACATTGTAAAAACATTAAGTAGCTCATAATTTTTCGAGTGGTATTTGGAGTGGTCCCCAAATAATCCCTGATACTATTTATGCCTATTTAATTATTAATATCTGGAGATATAGCGTTAAAAAATTCTCCTGGACCCATGCTTACAATTTGACATTTTCACTGTATAACACTAAAGAACTTCAAAAAGCCGAATCAGAAGGGGGTATTTTCATCTAGCTTGTTTTGGAGGTATGGAAATGAGAAATAATTTTTAAAATAAATAAGAGGTTTAAATTTTTCGGTGTTAATTAAATTGAATTAATATGTCGGAAATAGTGAAATAAAATTGCCTTTGATACTTACGTGGGTCTTTATTTTTTTAATTTATAATATATAAATAGCTGCATAAAAAGGATCTATTAAAAAAAACTGATTATTCTTCACGAAGTAGTCCTTAAAAAGTAAGGTTACATTGATTTACTACGCATTATTCATGAACTGGAAATAAAAATTTAAGAGGATCTAGCGAATATACGATTGTAATTGTACTATGCGGGCAACGTCAGAGAACTTTTCACGTCGAAATGAAGATCGGATTCAGAATGAAATTTTACATAAATACAAAAGGCTTCTTATTATTGAGCTACTTATTGTTCAAAATAGTTTATTTGCAGTTTTTAATAAAATTAAATTATGTGACCAATAGATTTAAAATTTAAAAATATAAAAAATATTTGATCGTAAAGGGCAAACTTGTATCAAGAGTGGCGAAAATTTTATCTACTGGTGGAATGCACATATACATGAGCTGTATACCTATATTCGCGGGAGACAGATAGTATAACTTGGAGCGTTGGCCCGCGCGGACGCGGATTACAGCGGTGGATTGTCTAAACTCTAGACGTTTCATGGGAGCCTTCCCCGCATCGCCTTGAACAGTGCATCTAAGCAAAAGGAGAACATTTAGAGGAAAATACACCGTCTATTATTAAATGGATATGTGAATACTTTAGGATATTTCATAACCTAATACAGTTACTACAAGCACCCACCGTCTTTCCGTAGATATAATATGCGTCACCCAGTGTGATAGATTTTCCATTGCTAATTTTGTGCCGCCTTGAAAGAAAACCACAATATAGCAGCAGTCGGTGGAGTCAAGGTATCCTATTCAAAGTACTCTAGAAAGGAAACCAGTATGCCTAACAACGCCAGACTTACCTCGTATGCGTTTAAGGCATGGGGAAAATATTGGTGCAGCAAAAAAAAAAAAAAGTCAAAAATGGCCGACAGGGGGAGACGTACCAACTTTTCGCAAAGCGAGTGTCTCTGAACCTTTCTGCACAGATTTGAACTGTCCCCATGTGAAATCATCATGAAAGGTCTTGCTGTGGGTTTTGTCTGTTTTGTCAACAAAGCATCATTACACTGCCGGCTCATGCAACAAAGCTAGCCAACATCACACATTACTTGCGAGGGACGAATTCAAAAAGGAAAATTAGCAAGAGCAACGGGATTATTTCGTACAATCAAGAGGAATGACAAAAATTTTCATCAAAATAAGCTAATTGTAAAATATATAAATTCAGATTCTCAGTGAAATGTGATGTCTGAGGAAAACGAATTAAATTTTCGCGCACGCCACAATGTCACGCAATGTTCAAACAATTACACATACCTGTAAGTGCACTTTTTTTTTGCGCGCAAGCACACCGTGGTGGAAGCGATAGCGTGACGCGGAGTTCAACAAACATGGCGGTAAGAGGTGAATGCAATTCGTTATCGGCGGTTGCCAAAAAATTGCAGTTAGAGCACTGTTATTAAGCATAAAACCTTAATTTTGCTGCACAATCATTCGTCTCGAAATAATTTATAAGATGAGGTAAGCATCCATGAATACTATTTTTATTTAAAATTATAAAGCACCGCGATACATACCCCCTCACCAACGCAACGTATTACTCGAGGTTGCACATGAAGTCAGCACCGTGTTTGATTACCGAACTACTTAATAAAGTGAAATAATAAATTAAGGAAATGGTTATTAATTATTCTACACATTTTTACTAAAAGGCAATTAGCTAATTGTAATCTATTTTTAAGCACTAAAGTTTGTTTAGAAACTTGAGAAGCCATTCAATTGTCGTCTGTGGCTGTCTACTTCCATTGATTTCATGTGAAGTGGATTCGTGCTTATTGCTGAGTAGTGGAAGAAAGAATTTCCGTTAAGCGCATTAATACAGACAGTCCGCTTTAACAATGGAGTTCTTGTATGGCTATGTGTGCTCAAATTTTTTCGTTTTCGCGGTTTATTTTGAAAGAAACAAAATTTCGCACTTTCTTATTTTGCAAACATTTATAATAGCTTCAGATGAGTAACATTTCAATTTGGTGGAAATCTGTGACATACATGTTCGAGGGATTCCTTTGATGGTAAGCAATTGATGTTTATTCTTGGTAGGTAGGTTTTAGGTCATACTGTATAATCTTAATGAGAGGATGCAAAAGACAGAAGTCGAGGGGCCAAAAATCATAAGGACAAAAGTTCACAAACTGTATGAACAAAAGTTCACATCTCTTGACCTCATTTTAGAAATGGAAACCATCAAATTTATTATAGAAGCAAAGGGACATTTATAACGTCACGTTTTCATAGAAATATCTATATATATTTATAATTTATACTTTATACTTCAGTAAATGAAATTCTCACGCAAGATAACATAAAAACGGAGCTCGCTTCATTTTTATTATACTTTTACGCCGAGTGTAGCAGTAAAGTCCGTTGTCACATATTATTATTGATTCGGTTGGCAATCACGTGATTCATTAAAAAATAAAGAGAACGACTCTCTGCGGGCCATTATGATGTCACTCTGGAAAGGAACAGTTTTTGGCCTCGGGCGGAGCAGCAGTTGCATCATTTGCGTGAAGTAAGGGGGAGGAGGGTAAGAAAAAGAAATTGGGGAGACAGATAGGGAGGAAGGATATGAGGGGGTAGTATAAAAAAGGGAATGTTTGGAGAGGCAGATAGAGAGAAGCGATGAATGGATGGCGGGAGGGTGGGTAAAGGAAGTGAGAAGGATGGAACGGAAGCTGCGGCAACAGCCGAGCCCGACGGCAACGGTTCGTCTAATTCGTCGGTCTCGGCATCATCGCTGCAAAATTTCAAATGAATCTCGCTGGTTCTTCAGCTTTAGGAAATCTCGTTTCTAGCCAGTATTCAAGCTGTGACTAAATAGAATCCTAATTAAAGATTCTCTTTTAAGCGAACATCTTTCGACTAGAGTGTTTTAAATAATTTAGATCGTGTTTGCCATGACATTTTAACCGAGCTTTTTAACTTAAAGCTAAACACGTTGTTTACAGCCGAGGAGTTCTATCATCTAATTCGTAATGTATTTAATATACATATATGCTACTGAGCTTTGCGAAACCGCTATTTAGAATATTTCAAAAGAATACGTGAAATTTTTACCACAATTATGTACGTATTATTTAGGAATAAAATATGATCTCAGTGAAGGGAGTTCTGGTTTAAAATCCAGTTTATCAAACGAAGCATATATTTTCATATATTTTATCACTTGTTTCAAATGAAACCTTTAATTTAGTAAAATAAAATAATACCCATATTCGCTCCAAGATGTACAATCTTTATTTTTACTCTTGTTGAACAAATCTTCAAAACAAAATAACGGAAGAACCCATCATAAATACAATAATTTTATGTTACCAAATTTTTTGTTACAAATTTTTTCCTGCTTATTTTGTTAGAAAATCTTCTCATTGAATTTGAGGCCACAGTGCATTTTATTATTATTTATTTTCTTTATGGTTTTCCTATTTGGTTCCCAGGCTTTACTAATAGGAAGTTTATCAAGCTATCGAATATTCATGCGACATTGTTCAAGTTCTGTGATAGAAAACTGAATAATTTAGATCATACTCTATATAAATAATAAAAAAAATTTACCAGTCAATGGATATTAATTCCTAATATAATAACAGAAGACCCTGGCGCATAAAAGTTTTAAACTCCACGAAAAAAAAAATGATGAAAATTAATAGAAACCAAATTGCTTTCTGTTCTCTTGCAAAAGGTTATCTGTTTAGTTTCCTTGCTAAATTTTGAACGGTCAAATTGATGCACCACATCCTATTGGTCTCAATAGGGCTTCGTAGCTCAAGAGTCACTAGGATAAGCAGCTTGAAAGTATCCCCCAGATTCTACTCCTCATTAGAACAGTTATACAGCAGAACTATTACGAATTTTCAACTAACTTATTAACCTTGCCGATAGTTTGATCTAATCCATATATTAAGTCTCTTTTGGGATTATCCACTGGGGATCAATTTCTTTTTCGTGCCCAGTTAGAAGGTTTAGAAAAAGCCACTTATAAGAATGCACGCTTGTTCTGTACATTTATGCACGATAATTTGAAAACGGATTAAGTTTTTATTTTAATTCTGTTTTCAGAAATATGACCATCAAGGTCTTAGCTCGGCTGTATCAACTTTTCAGGATTTTTCATGGACCCCTTCAAGTCGAATTCACGTGCTAAAACAGTGACCTTTAAGAATAACAAGATAATGGCATGTCATATAACAATCGATTCGTCAAGAATGAATACACTGTACTTTCTGTTTATCAGGTTGTTGCAAAAGTTTCTCCCTGTTCTATAACCCTTGCCCAAGAAGGGGTCATTTTCCGAGGGGTTCATATGTTTTCAAACAAATTATTGCATTCGATTCCTGAATATCTTTGCTTTATTACATCCAAGAATCAACTTTCTGACTATACATCTGTGAGTGCCATCAACGGTCTGAAATGGACCTTTCACGCGAGCATATTCGAGCAATAATCTTCTACGAGTAGGCCTATTCTGGAAAGATCAGTGCTGCGCAATGTCACCGAAACATTTACCAACGTTTAGGTGATACTGTTAGTTTACGTACAATAGAAGAATGGTATCGCCGGGTCAGACGCGGAGATAGCACTCTTTAAGATGCATCTCTCTAGTCGGCCAATCATGATTTCAGATGGTGATCTACGCCAAGCAATTGATGAAGATCACAATGTAACAACGAGGGAACTCGCAGAACAGTTCAAGGTTCACTTTTCAACCATTGCCCGGCTTCTGCATGAGCCGAATCTGTCATTCAAGTTCAATCGTTTTTGTGTTGGAATAAAAATCCGGAAAAAGTTTCTGCAACAATCTTTTAAGTATTGCTGAAGTGAGCACGCGCACGCGACGATCGCTTTGTCGACGTACAATTGCCAATTGCTCATAATTTATAGTTTCAACTAGCGGAAGAATGGAACTACTTATTGGTTTTACAATGTCCTCCGTCTCCTTCATAATTTCTACATTTTTGAGGTAGGAGGTTGAAATTCGGAATATAACTTATAGGGGCATGTCCACCTTCACTATTTAGTTTGGTTTTGAGTTTGGTGCACTGGGTTCGGAATTACGGAGGTGGGAATCAGAGGGGACAAAAGATCTATGTGCTGTTTGGATATGTAAAGGAGTGAAATTCCGTACCCAGATTCCTCTAGGCAAGATCTACATTACTAATGAAGTTTAGGCCAACTTGTTCCAGTGGGGTCGGAGTTGCGGGTTAGCAGTCACTTGGTCTTTAGAACTATAGCAACATAGGGCATGTCATATGTTATTCGATCGAAAATGAGAAAGGAAAGATTATTTCTACAAACTATCGAGAATATCAATTTTTTGATTAAAAAAACTTGGGGGAGTGTAAAAAGTGTAGATAAAGGAGTAAAAATAGATGGCCGCAGGGTCTGTTACTTGCTTTACCCTAATCGGGAGGATTAATTTCTTGTTAATAAATGTATATATGTATTTCTGCTTCACAGCTAAAGCTCCTCCTTCGAATGTTTACAAGATTTTACTATAAAGTTGAGTTCATGACTGCCCATGACTGAATTGCTCTACCAGCATTGTTGATACAGATCTCCCTAGAGACCACTGTATATACTTAATTTAAAATTTTTAAACTTCAAAAATTGAATTTCATTGAAATTCGAATAGAGATAGGGATGGATAGTCGATGAAAAAGACTGTTTTTAGATTCCGTTTATTATAGTTAGTTTACATGTGTCGATAATTTTTAAGGAGGTTACATTTAGTCGTAACACATGAAAGTATTTTATTTTTTTTATTTTTTATTTATTTATGAAAATGGGATCCAATACGTCCATTCAGTAGATCCCTGAATTCACGACTGCTTATGATGGTCGCAGCATTCACGACTGCTGTATGATGGTCGCAGCAGCCGGGGGGAGGGGGGGTGAAGATTGACTATCACTGATGGTCGCCCATTCAGTGACTAGCCGTGCCTGATGTAGCTTAACTTCCCAATCCGAATTGTTTTATGTAGCCGAATCCGAACTGCGTCCCACTGAAACAATACATAAGTGTCACATTCTTGTTAGCTGTATTAATTAAATCAAATCCGTTGCAAAGCCCATCAGAACTTCGCCCGATGTTTCCACGAAATATCTCCAATCCGAGAGCCAGTTCATCAACTGAACTTGATAGTTGGGATATTCCCCTACGTACCCCAAATACAATTCGTCTATACCTCGGCAACATTGACGATGGTGTGTCTCCACAACAATTAGTAAACACGTTAAACAAAATCGGACTATCTGTCTTACAATGTGGCCGTTGGACAACTAAGTCAAATAGCCCCTCTCGCCTTTTCTTCGTCAGAGTGCGACAGGACCTTAACCGTAATGTATTCAAAGACATTAAATGGCCCAATGGTGTCTATCTCCGAGAATACCATGGCCGTAACCCTGAACTTTTACCAGATTCTTTCGGGCTAACGGACAATGCGAAGCCTATTTAACGACCCTCTCCATACAAAAAACTTTACCGTATCTCCAGACAAGCACACGTTCCGCATGGGCTACCTAAATCTCAGATCCATGATGAATAAAATTGACGAACTCCAAATCTGGCTCAATGATCATAAAATCGACCTTGGAATTATCACGGAAACATGGCTGACGCAGGAAGTCGACAGTAACATTATCAACTTCGAAAACTATGTTCTTTTGTGCTCTGACCGTCCTTATCGAGGAGGGGGCGTTGCTATCCTTGCCAATAACATGTGGAAGTGCACTATTTTAGACAAAGGCTCAATCGATGGCCTTGAATTCCTTCAGATATCATGCCAACATGGTTATTTGAAATTCAATCTATTAGCTATTTATGGACCCAACTATGTGGAAATTAACAGCCTTCTTGATGTTATCCATAAACTGAATTTAAACTCCAGAAACGTAATCGTAGGCGACTTTAACCTCAACTTTGCCCTCAATTCGAACGAAAGAAACTTAGTGGTCCAGAACTGCGGCCTTTTTCGGTGCCAGCCTATCGTCGATTTCCCCACTCGAACTACATTTAAGACAGCGACAATCATCGATCAAATTTTTCTTCCAAGTGATTGGAATGATTTTCAAGTGTTTAACGAAGATTTCCCTGCTTGTGATCACGTAGCGCTTGTTTGTACCATAAACACCAATCTTCCCACTCCGAACCACCACCCAACCAACCATCTCAATCAACCACGTGCTTCTTTTAAAAATATCAGCTGGCCCATGTTCAGGCATCATTTCTCAAGTATTGACTGGGCTCCCTTTTTCAACGAGACCGACCCTGAAATCATCTATGAGATCCTCCAAAATAACGCGAAATGGGCTCTGTTGAATTCAGGACTAATATTCACAAAGAGAACTAAATCGAACATTAGGAAAAGATGGTGGAACCCCCATATTCTAAATCTATGGAATCTGAAGAAAAAAAGTTACATTATTTTCAAGAACAACAAATCCTCAGTAAGTAGAGCCAATTTTGAGCTGCGCAATCGCGACTTCAAGAATGCAATTCGCTCAGCCAAAAGGGCCCTATTTACTGACATTCACAATAAACTTGACGTGTGGAAATACATACGGAATACTCACAACGTTAAAAAACAAGACTTCCCTAAAGAGAATTGCCTATCATACCTCAAATGGTTGGATAACCCTAACGATCAACCTTTACCTAAAGTAATCAAAAATAACTGCGCTTCGGTCAAGACTTTCAACTCTCTGCCTACGATCTTGCCCATGAAGATAAAAAGCACCTTAAGGGCGATGAAACTTAAGGATACTAACCGAGACGGTTTAATTACGGCAACGGTCATTAAAAACTGGGGAAACCTGGGAATTACCATACTCGAACATTTACTACTATCTATCATTAATACCAGATCATTCCCTACAGACTTCAAGAAGGCACTGATCGTCCCCATCTATAAATCTGGCCCCCGTTCGAATATCAAAAACTACAGACCTATAAGCATACTGCCTACTCTAGCCAAAATAAGCGAAAAAATCTTGTTCGCAGATACTGTTGACCACCTCTGGTCAGTCATCCCGAAAAAGCAATACGGTGGACGACCCAATACCCCAATCTTATATGTACTATTAAAAATTCAACTAAGTGCATTGAACGCCCTCAGTCGGAAACAAAATCTCCTTATCGCTCTTACTGATCTGTCAAAGGCCTTCGACAGTGTTTCTAGATCACAACTAATTGAACAGCTGAAGGCTTTAGGCATTGAAGAACCGATACTGTCCCTGATTAAAGACTTATTCTCAAACCGATACAATTATATGATTGGCCCCAAAGATAATGTGTCTCACCCATCGGAACGAGGAGTAATGCAGGGCTCTGCATCTAGTATTACCTTTTATGCAGTGGCAACCAGCCCATTGTTTAATTTACCCCTTAAAAGTGACATCTGTGCTTATGTCGACGACAATGTCCTGTACACAGTAGATTCTGATGAAACATCTGGTGAAGCCATTAAAAACATCCATCACGATATCTCCTTGCTTAAGCAATGGTATGCCAACAATGGGATGACACTTAATGAATCCAAGACCCGTTTACTTAAAATCACCAACAGCAACACTAAGCATTCCGATGCCCAGAAAATCCTAGGCGTATTATTTGACAACAAGTTATCCTTTAAACCCTGCATTGAAGATCTTGTCATGCAACTGAGCCGCCTTAGATTCTTGTCAAGCGCCTAAAAAAGACCTTGAATAGGAGAGAGATCACCATAATAATAAAGAGTTTGGTGATTTCTAAACTAAATTATGCAATTATTTTATGGTCCTCTGCCTCCCGATTCCTATTAACGAGGATAAAGGTTGCATACAACTCGATACTACGTGTGGCTTATTCAATTCCCCGCTACACTTCCATTACCCCATCATGCAAAGCAAATGATATATTAACTCTTCCTGGTCTAATACAATTGGCCAAGTTCAAAGAACTATACAGGGCCTTGTATGATCCTCACCACCCGGCACACTTTATTTCTCAATGGATAAATAATAACTATAACACCCGAGTAACCCGTAAATTTAAATTGGAACCTCCCTATATCCTCCCGTCAACACTAAAGAAGGCCTTTCCTTATAACACTATCGAGGACTGGAACCTCCTTCCATATGAAACAAGAGCAACAATATTAAACTGTAAATTGCCAAACTGTAGTAACCATAAGATCCATGTTACCAAGTTACTTAACCAATATGTAAAAAACAATCAATTGTAATTACGATTTATGTTCCTTGTACCCAATACCCCTCTGGGGTGCTATAATTTCAAATAAATAAATAAATAAATAAAATAAGATGGCTTGCATCTTTCTGACAAGGGATTACAGTGCAATTAATAATCCGCTTCTGGGTTTCGAACGAAATGTGGTTCTAGTATGCTAATAACTCTTGTAAGAAAAGAATCTATTACTGTACAAAAGAAAGACGAAATCTTAGGCGATTAGAAGTGCAAACGTATAATTACTCAATATGAGGAAGCCAGCGAGTCTAAAGATAAAATTCGCTGAATAATGCTTCTCCGACAGAGCCATGTAAAATCGAATCCAATTGTGATAGAGCTGAATTTGTGTAATGAGAATGTGATTGGAAGAATCTTAATGCACACCCGAATTTATTTTTTCTAATGCAAACCTTGGGGCGAAAGCCAAGTAGGGGCCCCTTTATGCAATTTTTGGGGATAATATTTGATTTAATTCCTAGGGGTATTTGATCTTTGGTCAATGTCTGATGTAATTTTCTGGGACAACTGAGTCGGCTAAGTTGTTTACCAAGTAATCGGGATGATCAGAAAAATCTAGGCGCGAATCAAGATTAATTTGTAAAATTTGTTAGGAAACGCGAGGGAAATTTTTTCTAAGGGACACGCATAAATGTTAAATCCCCATCTTTCGCAATCCAACATAACATGACATCATATGAATGAATCTTAATGAAACATGGCAGTGCGATTCAGGAGTCAATATTTGCGTTCTTGTTTTTGTCGCTAACTACATATGTTGCTTCTTCCTGAAGAAGGTTTTATGGCATTCTGATTTAAGCATTTTACTATTAAAATATGAATAAAATAGTGCTGGTTTAATGCTTTAACTGTTTAATTTGGATTCCATTATAATTTTTTATTATTTTATTACAGGTAAGAAGAACATTAAAATTAACGCTTAGAAGCTATGTTGTGTTCATAAAGGTAAGAAAGTCGATTAATTCTCTTTTAATTGCTTCAACGTAAAAAAAAAAAAATCTTCATAATTTTAAGGTGCATAGAGTTCGTCATTGGAGAGTCACACTTTAAAATATGGTATCGTGTTCACAATACAATATTTTACATAAAGCTTGAAATTCTCCGAACCATAAATTTTAGACGACCATATCTTAACAGTTTGCGTGTCTGTACCGTATTATTTTACTCTCCCCTCCCATCTCCTTTAATGAAATGTTTTGACAGCAGCGTGCCCACGTTTCTGTTGATTGTTTCCCTTTAGCTCATCATAAATTAACAGCAAGGTCTGATAAATGGGAGACAAAAGGGAATGTCACGGTCCTTTTTGGAATCTGACAGCTGAAACTTTTCTCACGATTCGTCGGGCCATTGCATGATGGCGACATGCCGTCAATGGATTACAGCCGATTCATAGCATTCATTAAAGATAACTTTTCACACTCTTAAAATTATATTGCAACTGCTTGAAATTTTATTTATTTTTTCATTATTTAACATAAAATAACTCATCTTGAAAGTTTACTCCACTTGCTTTGAGAACTTGTATAAATTTTCACTGAAGCTTGTTTGGTGTCCAAACACTTAGGAGCTTTTTTACGTGTATCGTTAATTTTTTATAAGCCTCAAGGTAAAAAAAAATAGTGGAAAAAGCTTCTTTATTCCCAAACTTTACTTAATGGAAATAAACTGAATTATCTACACAACTTTAGATCACATACACTTTAAGGAAAGGCTAATAAAAATTTTGATGAATAATAAAACTAAGAGCCAGATACACATTGACTGAGTAATGTGAGGGAAAAAACCCTTAAAAACACTATTAAAGAAAAAAAATGCTGGAGAAAATTTTTAAGCTATTTTTAGTCCTTAAAGAAACCGACTTAAAGTTTAACTGAAGTTGTGAATGTTAGATTAAACTTTAAAGGCAAGTTTAAAGGCGGAACGGTGGTGATGCTACCTTTTGATCTTATGGAGAGCTGATTATCTTGTATATTTATCATGTGAAAGAAGATATCCGTAAAACGAGTAGAAAACAAAGTTTCACATATGCGATAAGCGCTACTTGCTTTCTGCCGTTCCCACCAAAAAAAAAACCGTATGTCAGCGAGGGGTCCAAGTAATAAATTTTACTTTAACCTCCCCAAGTATACTCAAAAGTGTCATTCAAAATTTATATCTCAATTTCTTTTCCAGAAAAAAATTATTAAATTTCATTCATATTGCCCATATTTTTGAATTGTGACAAGTTTAATATATAATATCATCAAATACACATTTTAATACCCTCGGTTTTTAAAATGAAAATGTATATATCATCTTGCGTTCATACCAGTTTTTATCAATAGGATATTTTGATAAACTTATATTCCAACAACGCCATCTAATCAACTCTCAGAACACGTTTAAAATACATGTATTTATGAATAAAATCATACAATGATGTTGCCTTAATGGAACTTCCTTCTAGCGAGGGAATAAGCACACATACTATATTCAGGAACCTTTAATATACAGGGTGTTGCAGATAACTACAGGGCAGTATAACGGGAAGCCTACCCGCTCGATTGCAGGGGCCGGCTCGACTTCAAATGATAATTGGGTAATTTTATCAAAAACATGACAGTTTTGACGTTCACCCCCCCCCCCTCCCCGACTGTGGAAACTGCTGGCTGCTGCAGGCCACCTTCACCTCCCTCCATTCTGCCACTCGACCGAGCCGGCCCCTGCAATCGAGCGGGTAGGCGTCCCGTTATACTGCCCTGTATTATCTACAACACCCTGTACATAAAGAACACGTAAAAATTTCTATAAGGATATTTATATAGTGAATTCAAACTTGCAGATTGAACACTTCCTTTCTGACAAAAGTTAAAGGGGAATGTGCCTCTGAAGTTTGAATTTGCTGCAAAACAATGCAATCATCATAAGAAATAGGAATCCAAATGGCTGCCTGCAACAATGAAATGCTCATACTTTCTTTACATACAGAGTACTGCTTTAGTAAATACTAATCACAAGTAATATGTCTAATAGCACGTATCCTTCTTTTATTTTACACCATAATTTTATAATCTTTGTTAAAGTAACTTCAATCGACACTAGAAGATTCTAACAAACTTGTAGCTTATATTGAATTATATTATTCATGAATTTTAGGAAAGTAAATAAAAATCGATTTTGTTTATAGCTAGTAACTGGCTTAAAACGAGATTTTGGCTGTCGTTAAATCAACTTGGAATTTAAGTCGAAAATAAAGTATTACGTCAATAGGCGATTGGAGATAATATATTAGGGCGAGTCAAATGAAAATGAGGTTTTAAAGGCGTTGGTACATGCATGAACAAATTAAGAAATAAAGACCCTGGGCGTTAAAGCAAGCATCCCGTCTATCCACGAGTTGACGGATTCCCTTCTCATAAAATTCCCTTGGCTGCTGAAGTAGAAAAGCCGTAACCTCCTGTTGGACCTCAGCGTCCGATGTGAATCGTCGTCCTTTCAAATGTGATTTCAACGATCCGAAAACATGAAAATACGTGTCAGGACTGTTGGCCGTATGAGGCGTGGCGTTGACGTGAAGCAAGATCTCACGTCAGAACATTTTCTGTCTTGTGGTTTCTGCCGTTATTTTTACGCATGTGGGAACGAGGCTTAACTATAGAGAATAATCTTCTTTGAGTTGAAGGTGGGTAATTTTGAAATCGCGGCCATGACTACTATTGGATTCTTCTCGAATGTACTGTCCGCTTGCCAAGAAAATGCCCCTGAATTGTTGAAAGTGCTCACTGCGCGCGCTGCAGTCGTGAATGCGTTCATAGCACTGATAGAGAGGGAACCTTAACCAGTTGCTGCTTTCCAGATCTTTCCCTGCCCACCCTCCATGAATTTTCGTATCAGTGTTCCCTATCAGTGCTGTGGACGCATCCACGACTGCAGCACACTCAGTGAGCATTTTCAAAACAACTCAGGGGCATTTTCGTGGGAATTATACAGTAATATGAGGGCTTCGTTGAAAGTCGGTAGGTTGTAAATTGACGGCTAATTATACTGAGATTAAACATTTTTAATGCCGGAATTGAAACGGGAGTAAAACTCTTTACCACAAGAGACATAAATTTATTTATTTATTTATTTATTTATTTATTTATTCTGCACAGAATACAAAACAAAGGCAATAAAACCATGCAGAAAAGGGAAAATCAAACAGCAAAAGCCAATTAAATGACTCCCCACAAAAATACAAGAAAATAATCATGAAGCAATAAATCAATCTTCAAAATTGACACAGCAAAAAGAGACAACAAATCTATTTACAAGAAAATTAAAATTACAAATAAAAATTGTTTACAATGATGAAGATGACAAGGAAAAATATCAAAATCCGGAAAAAGATCTAAAAATAAATTTAAATCGTTAATAACAAATAAAGCACCAGGCCCAAAAAAAGAAGATCGAAAGCGAAGCCGTTGAAAACGTAATGGGCGAGACGGGACAATGAACAACACGCAAGATAAAAGAGCAGAATTAATAAAACCACGTAAAAGTTTAAAAAAGAAAGAAAACATTAGAGCGGAAAAAGATTTGTTTGGACGTCCTTCTAAGGACACGCCCAGACTCCTGAGTAAATAAATATGGAGCAGAATAGTCACTATTTAAGTATCTGAAAAAAGCAATGCGAACAAATCTCCTTTCAACTCGCTGGAGAGATTTAAGGTAATTCTGGGCACAACCAGACCAAACTGGCGAGGCAAAGTAATCATAGGAAGAACAATAGCATCAAATAGGCTGGAGAAGTTATCAAGATTACAGAATTTTTTTATATATACGCGTATCTTAAAAATATTTTTTTTTGGATAAAAGGAATCAATACAATTGCAAGAAAAAATACGATAGTGGCAAATCCTCTGAAATGTCCAGCTTCTAAAATTATCCCTATCATCCAACAACTCACTTCGGGCATAATTAGTCATAAGATGCTCATATTTGTGTGAAAGTGGTATGAATGAAATAGGTAATGTGAATAATTTCGAAGATATACGATGATGGATGGCAATATTTCAACCGGAGAAAGCGTCTTTATAAATTTTAAGCTGCTTCATCGTTCATTTTTAACTTTCGCCGAATACAGATTCATCACCGAGATCAGTCTTCAATGCTCGCCTTCATGTCTTGCAAAAACCTAATTAATCAGTTGAACTTCGAAGCTCTACCGCATTTGCTCGTTTCCTAGTCCTTGGTCCACAGATTGCATTCCTTTCTGGCGTCTGGGTCACTTTCTGAGGGAAAAGATTTTAAATAGCCATTTTTTTCTTACCTCTCACTTTGCAAAATTTTATTGTCCTGAAATCCAGACAAAATATCTGTTGGGAAGATTTAATAGAAGATCCGATGTAATTAATAGTTACTATAAGGTTTTCAGGACATTTCATATGTACCAATCAAATAATTTGAATAGAAAGTAGAATCTAATAAAATCGCTTTGGTTTCCAAGATACAGAACATTGCAATGTAATCTTAATGGATACAAATTGCCACTTGCCTTAGATGATATGGAAAGCATTACTTCGGGGACTTTAAAAATATATAATTTTTTCTAGAAACCTATTTTTAGTTGATGCTAATTGATTCTTGCCGGCAGATTGACATAGTAATCATATTTCACTAGGATTACACCGTCGTTTAACTTTATGGTGAAATACGAGCTAATAAAATCTCAAAATGCACCGGTATATTTCAAAGAAAAAATGTCATATGAAATTAAAGAAATGGAATTTACAGGGATCTTTTTGCAAACTCTTTGTTTATATTCACTTTACATTTAAATTTAATTTTAGAATAAGAGAAATACTTTTCTGCGTTAATATATATTTTTCTCAGTTCCGTCCAATTCTTTATCATAACATTTGAAGGAGGAGGGGAATGGTAATAGAGAGAGAGAGAGAGAGTTTGCGTAAACTTTTTCACTCCATTTACCGTTTGAGTTTTGTGGTTTGGGAAGTGATTGACAGTAGTAATATTGTACGCGTAATGATATTTGATAATGCTGTCATGCACGTATCCATTTGACAGACGAAGAGACCGAAATATCTATCCCCCACCCCCTGATGCACCCATATTTAGAACGATCAACCATTCATTTGAAAAGTGACACTTGTCTTTGCGCAAATATTTGAAGCATTTCCTATTAAGCTTATAACAACAGTGAAGTACTTTCAAGTCCATTCGGATTTCATATTTCGACACTATTTAGACGGAGCCATTACTTAACTTTTGATGCGCAGTTTATTTCGAACAAATAGTAAATTAGGGAGAATAGCATTCAATTTCAATGGTAACTTAAGTTGAAATAAATTGCCAACAAAATTGAAAATAATTGCAAATGACGTGAGAAATAAATAATGATGTTTTAATATTCTTCTCGGATTTCGTCTGGAGCATCCTGCTTTTTAAATTTCATTAGCGCCATCGCTTTGATAGAACTTTTTTAAAATCTAAAAGCTTCATTATGAAATTTATGAGAACGCAAATATAATTAAGTTAAATTAGATCTAAATTTATCTCGAAAGACTCATTGCCTGTGTAAATAACGAGAAAAAGGTTATTAGAAATTCTCTTTCGCAGAAATAAATTATTTCTAGTAGAAAATCCATAGCTTTGCATTATCATTATTTTATACTTCCACGCAAAACGCTGAGAGATTTAGAATATTAAAAATTGAAAAAAAAAAAGATCCAACTTTTCCCTGTTAATTTTAATTATACCCTACAAGACGTAATGAAAATTGAAGAATTTTTTTTTCTCGTTAGCAATAATTAAAAGCTTATAATAAATTCTCGGGAAATGAAAATGTAAATGCATTTATGACATAATCCTTAGCTACAATGTTGTTTTATATTTTTTCTTTTCTAACTATATAAGAAATGTTTTTTCACGAAAAGCATTCTAAGCCGACAAAAGGCGATAAGAATTTGAAATTTAATATCCTGCTGCAATTAAATTATTTTTTTATTAATGAGGAAATTATTAAGCAAGAACGTAATGTTATTTTAGTAGATGAAATGTAAAGAGAAAAAAAAAAGTTGAAGCCAAATGCTTACGTTCAATGCTTAGAACACATTTAAATGTAAACAGAATAAATTAATGAGTGCTGAAAATGTATGTTAATTCTTCTTCTTTTCTAGTAAAGAAAAACGAATGCGACTTGGGATCGTACCAACCAGCATCCGTCTCTGAATTATCGTGGACATAGGTTTGAGACAGCTTTACTGTGACTATCTTTATAAGTTTCTAAAATCCTTTGATTGCCATCTGACAGAGCAGATATTACCTTGCAGATCACTTGGCAGTTCGACTGGTCAGTAATATGAGCATCGAGGCTCTTTTGTTAACTGATTCGACCCCAGGCCGCGGAATATTCCTTTCCGTATTCTTTTATTAAAATTCTCAAGCTTAAGAGCATTCACTCCAATATAAATCATTATTACTTATAAACTAATACTCTCTCTCTCTCTCTCTCTTTTTCTTTTCAAACTCGCTTATCCGTTAAGGTCGCGGGGGCAGCAGTCCTATGGAGGATCTCCAGCAATCGCGATCTTCCGCCATCAGGTGCATGTCCTCCATGGTAATACCCAAACGACTCGAACCCAGATTCTCCATGTAGTCTAGCCACCTGGTTCTATGCCGACCCTTTGGTCTCTTACCCACCGGCTTGTAAAAATAACAACTGCCTAGGAAGACCAGTTTGCGGCATCCGTATCACGTGGCCATACCAGCGCAACTGAGATCTCCCAATGCGGAGAAGTAGCGGCTCACCACCTAAAGACTCCCTTATTGTACTCTATCTAGTAGGGTAACACCTGCCACACCTCTCAGAAATCTCATTTCGGCCGCTTGTACCCGCGATCGCACTCTTTCGATCATTACCCAAGCCTCATGACCATAGGTACAAAGATAGATTTGAAGACGGAGAGCTTGGCTTTGTTACCCAGCTCGCGTTTCCTTACCACGCCACAGTTCACGCCTGACACAGCTTATCATATTTAAAAAATGTAGTTTTTTTAAAATAATACCTGTCTTATTGAACATCTACGAGGGTAATTCAACAAATAAGAGCAATTTGGATTATACTAACAAGGGAACCCCACGATGGTGTACGATGCACTTTGTTTGCGCGCAAGTATACCTTAGAAGCGATGGCGCTGTGCGGCGGTAGCGCTTCTTTCAAATCTGAAGTGAAAAGTTGAAAAACGTGGCGGTAAGGGGGGGAAGCAAAAATCGTTAACGGCAGTCGCCAAAGAACTGCAGTTAGACCTGTGTTATTAAGCACAAAACCCTAATTTTGTTGTACAGTTATTCGTCTCGAAATAATTTATAAGATGAGGTAAGCATCCATAAATATTATTTTTATTTAAAATTATAAACTCTGCGGTACATACCCCTCACCATTGTAAAGTATGACTCGACAGCCTTACCCTCGTTTCACTCGCGAATACAAGACACCAACCCCCGGGAAATTTCTGAAGATTACCGAATTAATTAATAAAATGAAATATTAAATTAAGGCACGGAGCTTAAGGCAATAGTATCTTAAGGCAATACGTAGTAGCTTTAGATGAGTAAAGGGACAGAGCTATTGATGCTGCTGCGCATTAACGCTAGATGTGAACAGCCACACGACGCAAAAGGGACGGAGCTATGAAAACAGATCAACGCTTTTGTTTGACGTTGGTTCAAGCTTGGTAACGTCATGTTTTGCGGCGCATTTTTTCTATGCCGTGCGAAAGATTTGCGGCGTCAACGCTTGTGATTGGTGTGAATTAGCCTTTACATATTTCAGTTTGATATGAATCTGTGAGGTACAGCTTCGTGGGGTCTCCTTGTAAGATAAGCATATTGCATATAATCTTTTGCCTATCTATGTAGTCGTCCTGCTTTGCAATGCACTTTTCACAACTATTGACAAGCTTTTATATCCAGTAAAATAAAATGCTTATAAGCCAGAAATATACGCTTCCCTCACTTCGATCTCCAGTTTCTCTACCATAAAAATCTTACCACAGAACGCTGAATTATCTTTTATCCAGGCAACTATAGTCTGCAGATCGGATCTTGAGCCCTGACCCATTGTACTGCGCATTCAGGAAACTAAATTCAGCCAGAGGTTTTTTTTTTTGAGAGTTTTTTCCTTGTTATATTTTTTTTTGTTTTGCTGTCGTTTTGAGAGTTCTTGTATTTATTCGTTTATTTTTCGCAAGTATTGATTTATTACAACTTGTATATTTATTCTTAACTTTCATATCGAACAGACAAATGCCAAGCGTGAGAAGAAATAGCGTGGTTGCTATAACAAGCACACAAGAAAGCCGTAATCGATGGTCAGTCATGAATGAAGAAACGAGTCGAAATGAGGGCTCAAAATCCGATCTGCAGAATATTGTTACCGAATCTCGCTACACGACGAAATATTACGATCAGAGCGGTCCTTCCATATCATGATTATTTCTGATAATGAATTCATGAAATGAAACTCTGTATCCTAATAAATTCCAAGAGAAAAGAAATTTGATTGGAAGATGGTTCTAAATTTGGCATGAACCGCTCGTTTCTTGACGGTGCCCAAGCGAGTAAGTTTTACCGAGCAACCAACATAAACAAGTTTTTGTTGTTTTTTTTACCAGAAAAATTTCAACATAGTATAAGTGGAATCCATATAAATCGAAAGGAAGAATTTCTGAGGTTTTGAAATGTCCAGAGGATTATTGATAATTGAGTTATATCCATAAAATTTTACTTTGTTTGAAAACAGTGACGTAAATAAAACATTTTTGGAGTCTAATAATTAAAAGCATAGTAATATACATTTGCACGTAGAATGAATTCTGTTTGCTTACTGACGAATGTAAACGTGAAACTACCGTGAACCAAGCAAGAGAGACTGTAGGCTTTACTGGAGTATTAAAGCAGTGCTTTGAAAGGATTCAATTTATTATGACGTATAAACATTTTTCTTAAAAGCATTTAATTTCAACATGCCTTTCTCATTTTAGAACCTATAGACTTTTAGAAGGGTTCGCTTTAAATATGATGACTATAAAAAATTAACTTCAAAATGATTTTAAATTTGATATACCTTCCAGCATTCATGAAGATATTCGACGGCAAGTTTATCCAGTTTTTATGATATTTACGTTAAATTAAATATTTATAATTTTTAAATCATCTTTAGTTATTCTAAGCATATTTGATGAGGCATACTTACGATGACTTATTCTTTTTTAATGGCCATGCTTCCGACTGATTATTAACAATCTGTACTGAAATCTTCAGATGTAATCAGCTTAAAGTAAATATTTTATCTTAAATCATCACATTGATTTCTGTTTAAAACATACTTGAAGTTCTTTAAGTGAATACAGTAACAAACAGAATTGATTTAAAATGCAAGTCAAGTTTATCAGGCATTAGCCTCAATGCAAATTTTAAGCATTTTAATTTTTAGGATTAATGCACCGAAAACTCAAGGTGAATGTTGTTTAGTTTTTTAATGTTTTTCTCTTTCAACTCGATAAAAAACCTTTAAGGTAACTGTCACGTGATATTTTGAGAGCGGGAAAAGGAGACGCGTCGTCTGAGGGACAGTTCGGAGCGGGTCTTTGCCAAATTGAATTTGAAGGATGACGGAGCAACTTGATGGAATCTACAGATTTCGCCTCTTTCCATCTTTCTCTTAGACTTCCTCCTGTCATCTGTTCTGTATATGAAATTGCCTCAGGAAATTTGGGATGACGTATTTACAAACGGGGAAAGAAGGAAAGAGGAAGGGGAAAAAAAAAGCAAAAATAAGTCACTCTCCGTACGCAGAACGCCTTGCATTATTTCGCCCTAGTCACAGAGAGAAGACAAACAGATAATCAACTAAGTAAATATAACGAAGACAAACAAAACTTTCCAAATGGAAATAAAATCTTTTAATAATTTTCCCTTTATATTTCCTTCTTTTAATGAAATTCGTAGGGACAAAGGAGAATAACTATTTTTTTGTTCAACTGTATAAAAAATTCTATATCTGACTGATTAAATATCCGCATTCATATATCTTGCAGAGAGTTCATGACGCAAGCTGATTTTGGATAAAATGAAACTTTCTGAAATGAAAATATGTATTTGTATTGCCTTTCCAATCTTTCTTCGACATATCGATTTGTTATTAAGGAACTCTACTTTAAAAAAAACTTTTTTTATGTACCGACAGAAATAATCTTTTTTTAAAATTTTTATTTTAATTTTAATCATTTTAAATTTACTTTTGTTAGACTTACATGCAGGGATTGGAGGAAATGAAGGTAACATCTCTTAAATTAAGGAAAACTTTTATTAACATTGTTGACAATATCGCCTGAGAATGGAGATATACAAATCCTAGATGGTGGTTAAGCGAATAGAGCACATAACTCCAAAGGATATCGAACTCATGTTGTCTCACCTAAAGTGAACCAATAGCCAATTTCTGTAATACAAATCTTGATAGAGTACTTTCAATGGAAGAATTATTGTACTTTTATGTAAAGGGTTTATATGTGTATTCCAATTCCAAAAAAAACGACTTCATTTTCGAATATGGAAGCCAACTTTCAAATGGAAGCCAACATTCAAAGCAATATGGATTGGGGAGGCCGTGGTCTGGTGGGCTTTCACTGAATCTACAGCCTCAGAAGTTAAGCAACATCAGGCACGGCTAGTCACTGGATGGGTGACCATACGTGATTCACAATCTTCACCCCCCCCCCCCCCCCGGCTGCTGTGACCATCATACAGCAGTCGTTAATCCAGGTTCATCCAAGGACCCAACTCGGCGGCCTGAGGCCATACAGGCCCTGGATGGACGTATTGGATTACGATCAATAAATAAAAAATAAATAAACTTTGAAATATGTAATGGAAGCCCCTGTTTTTAAAGATATTTTCAGATTGTAAATAAGATTTGATAAATTTTTTCTTCTTGGTGTTTTTTCAATTGATTCAACCGTTTAGGAGATAGAGGCAATGAAAGTGTGGTGTGTTTGGTTTAAAGGCAAAAAACAGAAAATGTTCATCAATTTAAAAGAAAACAAAGGTTTGGTTTCATTGCTATCCATTTTAGAACTTGGCTATTGGTTCATTTAGGTGAGACACCCTTTATAATATCCTAGTCCAGTTTATGACGTCCCAAGACATTCAGAATCTATGGATAACGCGATAACGGGAAACTGGAAAATGAACTCCAGAGAAGCATATATCTCTGGACATTTTTAAATGAACCATTGTGGATATAGAACGTCTATTGAATATCCCTTGGAGGGTGTTGTATAAGTGAAGTTTATAGCATTCGCCTTGTACAAACTGATCAGTTGATATGAGACAAGAAGAGACTGCTATTGGCTCTTAACTCTGGTTTTCAAAGCAGATTTCGATAATGTTGAGCCTTAGCCAATGCGACATGAATGGGGCATTGTCACCCTAGAAATTACCATCTCACGCGGGAAATAATGTCTGAGTCAGAGTTGACGGGTTAGAATACATTGATAACAGCTACTGCAGTCAATATAAAGAGACGACGCGAACTTTGTGCGGAGGAAAGAAGGATGATCTTTGGATCCCACAGGTTTGGGCATTCGATTCGTGAGATTACAACAAATTTCAGATACTCGACGGTGAGTGATGCTATTTTGAAATAGAAGCGAGAGGGGTTATAACATGCCAATCCAGGCTCAGTAGACCGTAGAAATTGACAGATCGCTACCGTCGAGGCTTGAAACAATTGGTAATGCCAAACCGGAAGGTGTCGTTAAAAACGCTGCCACAGAACTTTCGATCGGCGTCGTCTAGTGACGCCAGTGATCGTACCGTCCGCTGGGAGATCGTCGCACTTGGTTTTCATGGACGAGCAGCAGTTCACAAGCCAATATCGCAGCCCTCAATGCGACCCGTCGGACACAGTAGTGAAAGGAACGTCGCCTTCGGACTGCAGAAAAACGCAAAATCATCCTATGGAGTGATGAATTCCGCTACCAGTTGTGACGGTCCGATAACGTGTGTGGATTTGGCGAATGCCCGGCGAACGATATTTACAGGACTGTTTCGTACCCACAATGAAATTCGGAGGAGGTGGCATCATTGTCTGGCCCTGTTTTTTATGGTATGGTCTTGGTCCTCTTGTTTTAGTTCGCGGAACCACGAATGCTGAAGCGTACCAAACAGTTTTGGGCAATTCTGTCCTACCGACATTGTGGGAACACTGTCGCCTGTTTCAGCACGACAATGCTCACTGTCATACAGTAGGCGTTATTAACATCTGGTTTGAGGAAATAAATGTGGGAAAACTTGACTGGCCATCCCGAAGTCCAGACCTCAACCCCATTGAACACCTTTGGGACGAATTGGAGCGCCGGTTGAGAGCCAAGCCATGCCGCATAAAGAACACCACTGTTTGCCAATTTGAAGGATGAATGGAGCAAGATTCCAGCAGAAACATATCGCAAATTGGTGGAAAGTCTTACTCGAAGAGTTGAGCATGTCATTGCGGCGAAAGGCGGCCCTACACGACACTGATGTCGTGCAGGATCCAGTTTAAATTATCTGGATAGTGCGTTAATTTAAAATAAACTTTAAACCAGTTTCAGTTTACTGGTATGTGAAGAGTGGCCAGATAGTGTAGATGCGACTTCTCCTTTCGGTTTGTTTCTAGGCTTTCTAAGTAAACTGCAACTGGTTTGAAATTTATTTTGACTCCATTTCTTTTAAAAATATTTGTTTTTTATAGATTTCAGGTTTGTGTATGTAAACATTGCAGTGTTTTCTTTCGTTTTAATTTCATGGTCGTTAGGTATCTTTACAGTTCTATGGCTTATTTTCTTTACATAAATTTCCAAATGATATCATTTGTTGTTTTCTTTTTTATTCATATATAGGTATTTTAATGATCTATTAACTATAATCTATATCTTAAAGCTGTTATTTTATGGGAGTATTGATGATTAGAGCTAAAGTTGATGATGTTATCAGTGGTGGTAGGTTTCCGGAAAATGCCAAAGTTGAAGCATTCATGATCGAAAAGTCCACGGAATTTAGGCGTTTTCTTTTTTTTCTTCCATGGCAAAAGAAATGCTTTTGTGAAGCTACAAAAATTTATTAAAAAACGTTATCACTGCTAGAGTATATTCAGTTGATTATTTATTGGCTATGCTGGGGGGGGGGGCCGCCTACAGTGAGACACGATATGTAAAAATGCAAATACCACACAAAACATCCAAATATCGTGACCAGCACTTCTCCTATAATACCATTCAGTGTTGTTGTTGATTGTAAAGATCAAACCTGCCGACACTTAAAAAAACGATTGAAATCCTATTATATTGACTGTAACAAAAGAGCTTAAAACTCTGGCAATTGATTTTCATTATATTTACACCACATAAAGTTAAGTAAATTAGAGATATTCACAATCCACTGTTTTCATTACGTTTTGCTCAAATTATTTGGGGAGAAAATCTCGCCGTAAACAAACTTTAAAAAATTTCTTCTTGGATTGAATTGAATTCATCTTTTCTTCGGTTGCATTTTTTTTATTTTCATGATTTTTCTAAACGAAAACGAGTTAAAGATGGGAAAAACGAACGTTTTAATCATTGGATGTTTCATCTAATTTTTATATTTTTTTTTCCTTTTGGTTCGTAATTATGCATTTGTTTAAAACTTGTAATTTTTATGTAGTTTGTCAGAAATGAATTCAACGTTCTCGGAAAGAAAAAAATAAACTGAAATATAGTTTTAAAGCTTAGAGGTTTAATTGATGAAGCGTTTGAAACAACAGCAGCTTAGATGTCATAAAGAAAAATTTTTTTTTTCTAAAACCTCACAGCAAAATTCTTGATTAATAACCCGTTATTGTGCCGCTTCCGTAATGAAATCGCACAACATTTTTCTTCATTTTTTAAAATTTTATTTCTGCTTAAGTTTTCGCCTTCGTTAATTCAATACATTAACCCTCTCCTCCCTTCATAAAAAAGGCATTGACGCCGTAATTGCTCGCTCTTCCCATTCTCTCTTCATTAAGCTTTAATGAAAACACGACGCGATTTTTTGCATGATTCGGTTGAGCAGAAAATGAGGGAAATACTTCCTAGAATGCTGTACTTTATTATTATTATTATTATTATTATTATTATTATTGAATAATGATGGTAGTGTATGTTTATTTTTTCATTAATAGGGTAATTAATTTTCATGGAAACTTTAATGCTCTAATTTAAATCTTCTACTTTATTACAAAAGCCAAATAAGGGGGGGGGGTTCGACTTTCATCTTCTTAATTAGTAAACATATATTCACAAATTATACAATTGTTTTGTTTTGATTATCGATCACTTCAGAACTATATTATAAGAATGTTTTTAACTATTGAATTTTAAAATTCACCTGTTCACTGTGTTCTTAGAAACTTCAGAATTGTCTATGAATTCAATTATTAATAGTGTCAGAGAGATTTGTTAAAATTGTCAATGCAGTTTTGATGTTTGCGAAAATCGATTCTTTGTTTTCCTAGTCAACGCTCCGTTTCATTCATGCATTATCGACAATGTTATCAAATATCCAAATTGGAATTGACTTCTTTACTATTTTCATTTTCCCCCCTATTATTAAAAACATTCATTATTGTATTTCAATAGCATGTGTTTGTTTGTTTTTTTTTCAGCTAGATTAGTGTAGTTTAAATTATGCATTATAATGGAAGGGTATGATGGAATTGAAATGAAAATTGTCTTTATCTGTTGTAAATAACCAGACCAGTCGATGTTTATAGAAAAAGGGAGAGAAACGCTTCGAGAAAAAAATATTTGCTATCTCACCTTATGACCCAAATCGGAAGATTGGTAATATGATTGAATTAAATTTAAAAATAATTTAAAAGTCAATTGCTATTAAAATCGATGACATTTCATTTAATTACTGTGCCAATTTACATAGAGCGACAATTTTTTTAATGGAGGTTTAAGAATTAAAAAGAGCAAACGTATGGAAATTTTGTTGCTTTCTTTTATGTTGTTTGAAGTTTGTTCTCCTGTGGGAGCAGTCCATTGGACATATATTTTCCTTTTACTATTGCTTACTCGACATTTTTAATGATCATAATTTTTGGATTCTGTGATTTATGAAAAGCTTCGCGTTTTGTTGTCAAAACTGAAAACTTTAATTCTCCGAATGTTTACGAAAATACCAGTGTTCACGATCGAAAGGATTATCCTCAGC
Organism: Rhysida immarginata; assembly: GCA_023313115.1. Lineage (NCBI taxonomy): Eukaryota > Metazoa > Arthropoda > Chilopoda > Scolopendromorpha > Scolopendridae > Rhysida > Rhysida immarginata. The sequence goes on along the minus strand of JAHWFO010060970.1, from coordinate 8,771,763 downwards.
ACTCTCCTCATTTGAATTGCCATGAAAGATTTCGCAGTCTTCGTTTCTCAAAAATTCGCCTATTTCGAATATTGATGAAGAATGAACTTTAATACCTCTATCTATGCCATCCAAGTTTTTTCTATCGAGGAAATAAATGAGTGGGTTAAATTGAATATAGCAGCATTCCACAACCAGTACTTGAGTTCCATGATTTTTTTTTACACGACTTTAACCAAGAACATTTCATCCGATCATCTTATGAGGACTTGTAAGTTTTTAATTTTTTTAATTTTTTCTTAATTAATTTTTACAAAAACTATAAAAATACTCAGTTAAGATAAAGATTTTTAATAGCTACTCATTGTTTTTGTTGTTCATCGGTACAAATGAAATGCGGGTGAACTCATTTTTAACCGATCTTTTATAAACTGTTTGTAAATTCTTAATAGCATGAAATATTAAATTATTTAAAATAGAAAATTAACTGAGTTCTTCTTGAAAATTCTAATAATTAACTTTCCAAAATTGTTGTTTTAAATTTAAGGTTAAAATATATTAAAATAAGAATTAGGTCTGCTATAAATTTTCTCTTATTATCTTCAATGTGTTCATGTCGTCAAGCACGGCACATTACTCCCATGGTTCATGAGGATGTCGATCGTAAAGCTATAACTATTACTCATCCCTCAAATAGTCATGTAATTTCGAAATACGTTTGATAATAGCTAATAAATTACATAATTTTTAAAACTGGATGCAAAAGAATTTCCATATTATGCTCTATTGGCTCAATTGCATACATCGTTCAAACGTATGTTTAGAGCTATGTAATTTTTTTAACTGTATTTATTAGTGATCTTTAAGCATTAAGTATAATAATTGCAAGGTACAGTCAGAAAATAACCATAAAAGTTGTATAAAATTTTAATTTATTGATAAAATGAAGTTTTTAAATTTTTATAATTCCATATAATCTTCCTTTAGTTCAATGGATCTGAACCAACTGGGAACAAATTTTTGGATTCCAGTAGAAAAAATATTTTCTGGTTGTTCCCTCAGCCAATTGTGGACCACAGATTGCACATCTTCATCAGACTTGAATTTATGGCCCCATAAAAACTCTTGCAATGGCACAAAGACATGAAAATTTTAAAATCGGGGTGCCAGATCTGGAGAATAAGGTGGGAGTGGCAGGACCTCAAGTTTTAAATCTCGCAATGAGGCGCTAGCGTTGTCTAGAACAGAACACCCTGAATTCACAAAACTAGCAGGAAGGCTGGAGCGCGGAATATCTTCAATATACACATGATGCCATTTTTAAATTTTCTTTACCACTCGTACACTTAGCATAGTGTACCCAGTTCTCTCCATAAATCAGTAATGCCCTTTGATAAATTTTAGTTGGTTTTAATCCTTGTACATACAAAATTCGGACCACTGCACTGCAATTCAAGTTTGGTAAAACTTTTAATTTGACCTGTCATGTTTGATGCTTAACATAGCGTTCGTACTGGCAGACGCCAAACTATATAGCATAATGCTCACTAGATGTCAATAGATAATTGCGCACGTCAGTCGTTTTGAAAAAATGTTATAACACTTATTTGGTTACTTTCTGACTATGGCTTGTATTATAGGTGAAATAACCATGATTAAGGGCATACTTTCTTCGTATTTAATTAAGATTAATCTACCTTAAATTTTTCTGCCGGCTCAGTCGCCGAGAGGGTTAAGGCGCAGGTCTGTCCGCTCTCGAAACCAGTGAGTCGTGGGTTCGAATCCCGCCGAGGGCATGGATGTTTGTATTTGTCCCATTTTCATTATCATCCTTTCATTCATTCAGCATACCAGGGCCGATCACCCGATATGCGAATGCATTCCGATAACGAGAATCGGCCTCGGTGGCTCAGGGGTTGCGTGATCGCCTCTGATGCCCGAGTACGCGGGTTCGATCCCGGCCGAGGACGACGAGGATTTTTCAGGGGGAAATCCTGAGATCACGCACTTCCTTCGGAAGGGAAGTAAAGCCGTTGGTCCCGTGTAGTCGTTTGCCGGCTGCACGTTAAAGAACCCTTGCGAGGCAAAATTTGCGGCCCCTATAACGCCGTCCTGAAATGGCCATAGCAGTTGAAAAGGACGTTAATACCAAACAAACAAACCAAACCGATAACGAGAAGTAACAAAGATTGCTTTCTTTGAAGTAAATAAAACATCATCATCATCAAATTAAATAATAAATATTATAACTGGAGATAAGCCTACCAAGCATCACCTTGGTAGAAAAGTCTTTAGCATCACCTTCGATATAAAAAACTTTATCATCATCACCTTAAAATTACTTATTCGTTGTAAAAAAAAAAACAAAAAAACCCACTTACTTAGTCTAGGGTCTTTCCAACTAGTCGGTCGTGGGGGGCTTCTTGTTGGTGGCTCGCAAAGATATTATAAATGAGTATATGCTTGTGCGATTAAAATCTGAATTTATAAATAGTATCTGAAAGCTTTTCTTCTCACTTTTATGTAATTGGTGAATTTCTATGCAGTCCGCCACTCAACTCATGGATACACTTAGGGTATGTTTTAAAATCCAAGCACCTTTGAACTTTATATATACAAACACACAAAAAAAATTGAACAAGCTATTGAATACACAAATACACAAAATTCTCTAAGAATATCCTTAAATTCCTTTAGTTCTTTATTCTTTGGTAACTATTCAAAAAAAAACATTCTTCTCTAAAAATAGTATTAATGAATGATGCAGAATTTAGTTTTATTAAAAAAAAAGGCATGAATCATGAATCGGCATAATAATACACAGATTCTGCACAGTAGAAATTAAATTCCAATCGATCGTTTCTAATGAATCGAAAGTTCATGACTCGCAACTTCGATCGCGACAACGCGTTTCGCGAGAAAGACAACGGCTGCTTGTGCCACACAACCGATTTAAAGCGCTCTCTCTCTGTCTCTCTCTCTCTGTCTCTCTCTCTCTCTGTCTCTCTCACTCTCACCATGGATGAAAGAAACTCCATCCATGCTTTCTTTCATCCATGCTCTCACTCATTCACTCACATATTCTTCTAATTGTCATAACTTCCCCTATATTTAGCTTCCTTTTCATCGATAAGCGGAAATTCTTTACGTAGTGTTTGTATTTATTTAAACACAGCACTGCTACCAATTATATTTAATTCAAAAGCAAAATAAAATGCTTCTATAAAGGCGCGTATTGTTTCATTGAGGAAGTTTCTATTTGCTTTAATCAAATGCTTAACAGCTTATTGTATTATTCGCTTATTCCTCGTATTTATGTTTCTCGTGCCAAGTTAATCATACAGAAAATGAAGAACTTTAAAAAAAATTGTTACACTCAAGCAGTATTGATCTACCAAAGTAATTTAGTTTACACTCTTTATAATAAATAGAGTGTAATTACTATATCTAACTATTTTAAAAGAAATAAAGAGATTTTGTTGGATAATAGCCTCACTCCAAAGTTGGTTCGCACGTGTTAATTTTCCTTTCAGAAAGAAAAAATCAAGTGGCTAATAGAGATTAAAATAAATAAGGATGAGGTCTTATACAAGAGATATATTTGCTGCAACTGTCAATATTTTAAGTAGGTTTTTCCGCTAATCTTATCACTTAAAAGTCTGTGTGTTCTCTCCTCCCTCTATCGTTGCTGAGATTTTTAGACAGTTGAAAGTGTTGTTTATTAAGGCGTTGCACTCTCTATAGCGCCGCTTATTAACGATTTCGGTGTCAAAGGCTAATGAGGGGGCGTTGAGTCTCTGTGGTGCAGCCGGCGACTTTAATCGGAAATTTGTAGAAATGAGGAGCCACTGGATTAATGAAGTCATCCTTCGAGAATACTGTCGGGGTGGAATACCGATCGAACCGACTTCGAGAGAGAGAGAGAGAGGGGGGGGGGAGGGAGGGAGAATCAGTGACATCATCGAACAATCTGCTTATCTTCTAAAACAGCTGCTCTGTTTCTCTGTCCATCTTATTCAGTATCTCACGTAGTGCAAATAACTCTCAGGTAGCCAGTAATAATACACGTTAAAGATGTGATTTTATGACAGAAATTTAGCTTTAAATACCGAGGAAGAATGGGAATCAGTTTCATTGCTTTTGGGATAATGGAGCCGAACCAGTTTCATTTAATATGAATTTAGGAAATAAATTTCTTTTGCTAACAGATAAAAGAGAGTTGCGTTAAAAATTTAAAGAAATATCCTGTCTACACGAGGAAGTGCGGTAGACCAAAAGTCAATGGGCATAAGTAATTTTAAACCTCAACAGTGACAATGAATGTTTGAACTTCACCAAAGAATATCAAATGCAGCAATGTTGACGAACATGTTTGAACTTCAACATTTCTCCAACGGTGGAACGTTAGACTTGTGGTGTTGGACATCGCTCTAGCCGCGGCCATCGTTTGCTTACATGTTCACCATTTCGGAGTGTTTCCAAAGCGGCATTGTCATAGAAATCGTTACTCCCGTTTGTTTTAATTTTCCATTAAAGTAAGAATTTAATGGATTAGAAGATGACAGGGATATTTTCATAACAATAATAATTACAAGTCAGGCAACCGAAATGCCCAGGACCGAAAAGGACATCGAGACATTTGATTTCTAAAGAAGCCTTACATTGTTATGAATTAGATGAGGTTGCTAAGGAAGCCTCTGATTGCTAAGCAAGGCGTACTTCTAAGGGAAACGTATAGTTCAAACTGAATAAAATTATCTGAAAAGTTTAATGGAGAAAGTAGCATTTCTCTATAGATTAGAACATATACGAATCCTTTAATTTGTTAGCATTCCTATTTAATAATCTTTCTTCGAAAACTATTGCCAACGTTTTTCTACGTAAGCATGTATCATTGAAGGAATGAGTAGCTACTAGCTACTGTTAAAATATGCCTAACACAAACTAACTATTGATAATATAAGCCGTAAGTAGTTACATGCCATATCTTAGCAGTGAAAATTTCCAATACTTTCATAATGGTATCAATAAAACACGAATCATGGAACCAATTTCAATTATCATTAATTTTACGTTATATTCAATCATGACACATCATTCCAAGTCGTTTGATAAATTACATGCTATATTTTAGCATTGAACCATATTTTAGCATTGAAAGTTCCAATGAACCATAATGGTTCCAGGAAACCAGGTGCCTTTGAACCAATTTCGACTCTCAATAATTTTACGTTATATTTATTCATGGCACATCATTTCAAGTCGTTTGATATATTACATGCCATACTTTAGCATTGAAAGTTCCAGTGAACCATAACGGGTCCACGAAAAGCAGGTGCCTTTGAACCGATTTCGACTATTAATAATTTTATGTTATATTCATACATGGCACATCATTCCAAGTCGTTTGATATATTACATGCCATATTTTAGCATTGAAAGTTCCAATGAACCATAATGGGTCCATGAAAAGCAGGTACCTTTGAACCAATTTCGACTATCATTCATTTTACGTGATATCCATGCATGACACATCATTCCAAGTTGTTTTATATATTACATGCCAAATCTGAGCTCTGAAAGTTTCCTCTTAACCATACAAAGTAAATAAAAAGTTCCTCATGCAAAATGTCGAAAACCCAATTTTTAAGGGTCTAAACACCATGCGAAGTTTTCTAAAAGCTGGCGGAAAACGTCATTTAATCTCAACAATTGCCACCTTTTTCTCGTGGCATAGCGCAGTTCATTATGTGAAGTGTTGGTGCAGAAAGTTCATAAATGACGTAGCGATGTCAGACTAAATTTTGAGTTTTCGACATTTTGCATGAGGAACTTTTTATTTACTTTGATGTGAAGAATCATGCTAGGTACTTATTAACCCTCATTTTACGAACGCCCTGTATATATTTTCAAAATATTCTCTTTACCAGATTCTAGGTACCTAAAACTATTTTTCCACGTAGTTTCTAAGTTTATTTAAGCACTTGTCATTGCGCTCAATGTACAGTCATCAAAGGGAAATAATCCACACTTGAATTTTTACCGTTTCAATATTAATTTATTTTTAATAATTTAATATTACATTTAGAGTTAACATTGTTAAGATTATTACATTTAAATAATTATAATTAAAAAAACTATTAAAACAACACATTAGCATGAAATGTAGTATTAAGTATTAAACTCGCGTGGATTATTTCCTTTGGTTGACTGTACTTCCGCATGATCACTTCATAAAAACTGCCGCCGATGAAGAAAGTTACGCATTTTTTACTTGTTCATCGTCGCTGAAATGCAGGCTGCCGATGATCTCTTTTAGATCCAGGAACAGGTGATAGCCACTAGATTGGAGGTCCGGGCTGTAAGGTGAATGTCAAGTTGTTCCCAACTAATCAAATTTTTTGTTTGGGGACAACTTGACCACCCGCCTTACAGTACGGACCTAGCGTCCAGTGGGTACACCTGTTCCGGGATCTAAAGGAGTTCATCTGCGGCCTTCATTTCAGCGACGATGAAAAGTGAAAACATGGTGACTTTCTTCAGCAGCGGCAGCTTTTAAGAAGTGATCATGCGGAAATACATTCAGCGCTATGACAAGTTCTTAAATAAACTTGGAAACTATGTGGGAAAATAGTTAAAGGTACATAGAATTTGGTAAAGAAAAAAATTTGAAAATATATATAGTAGTTTTGTTTTTATTATAAAACGGTTCGTTCTTTAAAAATGACCCTCGTATTTTACAAATATGATTCAAACTTATTTTAAAGGTAATTTTAATGTTCCTGAAAAAATTTTATGTACAATGCAGAGAAGACTGCGTCAATAGTGCTGGAACATTTGACGGGTGAGAGTGTTGCCCAGTTGAATTTGTTCGGAGAACTTTTACAGTAGATGACAAAGTCTCTATTTTTAAGTGCACTCTTTTTCTGTGTGTAGGTCAAAGGATCACACCTAATGAGATTTACTTCTCTGCACGAGGTTTAGTTCCTATAACTCGAATTTACTGAATTTGAACATTAAAAACACACGACGATATGCTGAAAGTTGACCACATTGTAATGTTCATATCTATCCATGTTGAAAAAATATTTTGTGAAAAGCGAAATTATTTGTATTGTATTATGAGAATTTTAAGTCGGTTTTTCGATTTCGATATACAGGGTTATTCAAACAGGATAGTGCAAAAGTAAAATTGATTTATATTTTATTGAACTGGCATACTAGAACCATATTGATATGAAAATATAGAAGAATTTCATAAGTTTCATATGGACATTACATGTGTTGAATATGAGCACGCTGAGTCATATGAACACGGACCTCGCGCTTTTTGACAGAAATTGTCAACGTCAAGTCCATTTGTATCAAGTCAGTTTTAAGAAATTGTCAAACGGTATTTATTTCTTCCTAGACGCGTCCCAACATATTCTCGGTTTTCAGCGTCATCGCATCAGAGATGCAGTCCTTCATCTTTTTCAGTTGTAGTGGTAATGGGGGGACATCCTTGCATGTATCCCGTCAAAAAGAAATCGCAAGATGTCAAATCATGATTCCCGGTACGGCCAATCCAGCGTCCTGGTAGGGTGTCATTCAGATGGTCGCGAACTACACGCTTACACATAAATAAAACTTGGTGTTCTTCTGTATTTTCATATCAATATTGTTTTTGTATGTCACTTCAATAAAAAATAAGAAATTAAATCTCTCGAGGAAGGCTTAGGAAAGTAGTGGAAGCTTAGCCCTTTGTGCACTTTTAGCCCCCAATTTTTTTTTTATCAAATATTTATTTTCTGGAACTTAGTATTTAGAAATATTAAAGAACTCTATCTTCCTTCCTTTTTCATCATTTTCGAGCGAATGATATATCACACGCCTTATGTTGCCATAGTTCTAAAGACCGAGTGACTGCCACCCCCACAACTCCCCCTCCTGGAATAATTTCGCCCATACTTCATAGGAATGTAGATTTTGCCTAGAGGAATACGCATATCGAATTTCACTCCATTACGTACCCAAATACAAGATAGATCACTCGGTCCCCTTTAAATCCCACTTTCGTAATTCCGACCCCTTTGGGGAGGGGGGGGGGGGAAGGTAATTCAATCAAAACCAAAACTAAATAGTGAAGGTACTTGTGCCCATACTAAATTACATTCCGAATTTCAACCTTCTATCTCAAAAAATGCAGAAATTATGAAGGGGAGAGACGGACATTGTGAAACCAAGAAGTAACTCCATTCTTCCGCTACTTAATAATCAGCTTTACTTTTGCACCATCCTTTTTGAAAAACCCTGTTTATTTACTATCTTTTGAAATTGCAAAAACTACGGTAAATAAGGAAGTAAGGTTCCTCAAAGAAAGTACTGTTTTTCCTGAAAATTTCATCGGTTCTCCTTAGAATAGGAAAGATTTAAAAAATTATAGTGTTTCCAAGTATTCTGGTCTCTAGGTTAAATGACAGATATAGAAGAAACGAACGACGAGACACCAAACTTGGAATAAAAAAAAAATTGGACATGGAATGGTAAGACCCTGAAAAAAAAGCTGACGTTTCAGATAGAGACTATCTTCTGTCAAATCAAAAAATAAAAGAAATTGAGATTATTTTCAATTTTTGCTTTGACAAATGATAGTCTCTGTCCGAAACGTCAGCTTTTATTTAGGGTCTTACCATTTTGTCCAATTTTGGTTTTACTAAGTACTAATCTTATATGCATGTTTATGCACACCATAAATCTTTGCCTTAAGAATGAAGTATCTTTATGTATAAATCATTACAAAGCTAATGACATTAACGTTATCAAGAGTTAATAAAAAACTGCGAATCTGTACTATTATCATTTTAGCAACACCAGACTTGATTATTTTAGTACATAATTACTTTGAGTTCTAATTATTTTGGCACATGAGGTAGACAAGGAAAAAACGTAAGAAATTTTGTTAATTATACCATTCAGTAAAATAGAAAAGAAATTCTTGGATTCAGCAAGTTTTTCCTAATAAACCAAAAAATCGCAGAGAAGTTTTTGTAATTTAATTCATCCAGGTGTTTTAATATGTATAAACATAGATTAATTTTTCGAATATTTAAATGGATGTTTAAAATGCGGTTAAATTTTAACTTCAATGTAAACTTTATTTTAGTCTGCAGAATCCTATTATGTAAATAGTACAGATTCTTCTTGCAACTCGGAAATCATTAGCATAATCAAGAAATGATAATAAAGTTTAATCTTAGGATCTAATGGCAGCTTAAGAGGAATTTTCAGATAATATCGTCTGCTGTCGAATATCATCGTGGCAAAAGCACACGAAAGTAAATTTTTCCTCTTGATAATAAAAAATTAATTTAAAATCTCTTGAAAACTTCTTGGAAATCTTTATACCTATTCCCATAATACCATATTAATTTTTTATTCTGCAATCGATTAATTTATGTAAATTCCATTCATTCCACCCTCATTTCCCTTCCCTAATACTATCATTTTTTTTAAGTCTTTTATTCCCTGGTCTTCTTATTCATTTGGCCTAAAAAGGATTAAGTGCATTGAGGAGTCTATTGAGAGGGAATTTCCCGAGTCGATTTTCCGCTTCTGGCTTCCAGCCTCGTTTGTCGATTGTCCTGGGCATTAACCCTTTAGCTCCACCTCTTTTTGATTAGAAAATAAAATTTAATTCTCGTTTGTGAAATCCTGACAACATAGGAATTAATTATCGATGAGGTCATAGCTCGTAATCGCATTTTGGGTTTGGATTGTCATCGACTGCTCATCACGTTCGTTAGGGTTAGCATTGGGAAAAAACATTGTTTTCCTTGCTCTTTTCCCACTTTCGCTGGTTAGATTTGCATTTTCATGATTTTTTCATGTGTTTCGTCGTACAATTTTGATAGGAACCAAATTCCGAGTTTAATTTATTGTTAACGGGGAGTGTGTGGTCGAATGATTCAATTATTTTTAAGTTCGATTTTCGATTATACTGATGGGTATTCTCTTCCTGCTTTGAAATTGGACATTGGCCTGTGGAAGTTCCCTCTATTAAATTATAGCGAATATGAACATCGGAATTTATTAAATTGACTTTTTTTTTTTCTTTTATTAGTTTCTTGAAATAGAATTAATAATTCAACTGCTTCTACAAAACTTTCAAAAATTTAATTTTATGAAATTTCAAATTTTTTTCTTTCTATCATTACTCAGTCAAACTCAGTTTATTATTAACTTGAAATATTTTAACTATTTGAGAAGGACTTACGGCATTATAAAATAGTGATTCTAACTTGAATCGTTTGAAGAGAAACCTTGAATAATTTAATTTGAAGATACAAATAGCTTTGTAAAGACTTACACTAAAACTTAAGCAGTTTTATTTAGGCTATCCTTTAAATTTTTTTTTACGGTTTATTAAAGACGTTGTCATGGGTACTATCATTGATTTCTAAAATAGTTAGGATTTTTTTTTCCATGACTAAAGTTTTTGATTTCCTTAATTACATACTTGATACGCTTTTAGCTTTTTTGATTATTCTCTTGCTATTTCCAGTTCAGTTGAAAAACGATTACATTTTATAGTTTAAATTTATTCTCTTGAATCGATTTGTTGAAATGAGAACGATCACGCCATATACAGGTTTATTCTAATAATAAGATTTACGTTTAAATAAAGAATTAGATTAAAATATACTATGAATTAAAATTAAAAATAATATGGGAAAAAACTTTTAAGAACAATATAGTTTACTAATAACAACGAAACCTCTCTAAAAATTTAAGTATTAAAATTATATTTAAATTCATTTAAATAAAACATGATTCCTGAAGTTCTATTTCTCTTCAGGAAGATGATTGAAGTTTAAAAGTTCTTTTAAAAAATTTTCTTTAGAAAATAATAATATAAATAAAAATAATCCATCATTTCAAGTAATAAACAATCTTCAAAGTTCCAAAAGCAGGTTCAATTGTTAAATAAATTAACCAAATTAAAAGCCGATACAGCAGACAAATTCAAATATGAGATTTTATAATTTTACATGTAGAAACATTGGCTGAAAAAACACGTAGTAATTATGTTTGGCGAGAAATACGAGGCGTGTCCGGAAAGTAAGTATTGTTTTGGGAAAAAAACATAAAAACATTTTTTTCAAAACAAAATGTATTTTTACATGAAAGAGCATTCATTAAACTATTTTTCTACATAGTTGCCACCGTTTTCAGACGTTTGTCGTAGCGGGAAACTTACTTTTCTATGCCCTCTTCATAGAAAGATGCCGCTAGTGAAGACAGCCATTGCTGAACACCGTTTTTTGCGCAGTCATCACTGTCAAAGCACCTTCCTCCAAAATCACGCTTCAATTTCAAGAACAAGTGGTAGTCAGAAGATGAGGGATCGGAGCTGCGAGATGGGTACGACAACCCACGTCCCCATTCGGCTGGTGTCACTCAAAACCTCATTCAAGAATTCAGTTGGGAGCAGTTCGATCGCCCGCCGTACAGCCCCGATCTCGTACCTTCTGACTACCACTTGAAATTGAAAGCGTAAATTTGGAGGAAGGCGCTTTGACAGCGATGACGACGTAAAAAAAACTTCTTTCAGCGATGGCTGCCTTCCTGGCGGCATCTTCTATGAAGAGGGCATAGAAAAGTTGGTTTCCCGCTACGACAAATGTCTGTACAACGGTGGCAACTATGTAGAAAAATAGTTTTAAAAAATAAATTTTGTTTTGAAAAAACTGTTTTTATGTGGGTTTCGTTTCCAAAACGATATTTACTTTACGAACAGGCCTCGTGTGTTTGTGCTCTTCTTCAGTTTAAAATTGAGTTGACAAAGATATGAGAAAATGTTAAAATAAACATACACCCATCAAGATTCAAACTTGGCGTTGAAAATTAACATATTAAATAAAAAAAAAACTTAATGAATTCCTTTCCATATCTTGCTGTAGCTGAGATATCGGGTACCTATGCAGCACTAGATTTTGAAGCATATCCAGATATTTACAGTTCCATCATTAAAGATGGATGTTTCATACATATTCATAGAGCTATGACGAAATATATATAATGACTTTTGGCGAAACTCTTATTTGATCCACATATTTCGTCAGTACTTTTGTGCCACAAGTTCTCTCACATTGTGGCTATTAACTGCATAACTTACAAAAGAACCCAACATAGCCTTTAAGTGCACTTTTTTTTTGCGCGCAAGTACACCCTGGAAGCGATAGCGCAGAGTTCAACAAACATGGCGGTAAGAGGTCAAAGAAATCGTTAGCGGCGGTCGCCAATGAATTGCAGTTAGAGGACTGTCATTAAGCATAAAACCATAATTTTGCTGTACAATTATTCGTCTGGATATAATTTATAAGATGAGGTAAGCATCCATGAATACTATTTTTATTTAAAATTATAAAGCACCGCGATACATACCCCCTCACCAACGCAACGTATTACTCGACGTTGCACATGAAGTCAGCACCGTGTTTGATTACCGAACTACTTAATAAAGTGAAATAATAAATTAAGGAAATGGTTATTAATTATTCTGCACATTTTTACTAAAAGGCAATTAGCTAATTGTAATCTATTTTTAAGCACTAAAGTTTGTTTAGAAACTTGAGAAGCCATTCAATTGTCGCATGCTGCTATTTACTTCCATTAATTTCATGTGGATTCGTGCTTATTGCTGAGTAGTGGAAGAAAGAAGTTCCGTTAAGTGCATTAATACATACGCACCGCTTTAACAATAGAGTCCTTGTATGGCTATGTGTGCTCAAATTTTTTTGTCTTCGCGATTTATTTTGAAAGAAACAAAATTTCGCACTTTCTTATTTTGCAAGCATCTATAGTAGCTTCAGATGAGTAACATATTTCAATCTGGAGGAAATCTGTGACATAAATGTTTGAGAGATTCCCTCTTAGTGAAAGGTTGCCTCTTATTGGGGAAATTGTCATTTTCAATTCTGTCACATCTGGCGGCCAAAACTTGAAATTTTGATGATTTAATGCTAGTTTTGAAAACTATTTGAATAAGTTATGAATAAGTTATTTCAGAGTTATAGAAGTTCTATGAAGATAACTAATTTAGAAAATCCGTGCATAAGCTCAATTATTTGGTAAAGGATATTCAATGCGACGCAGAATGTGATCGAAAATTTTAAATGTTGCTAATTCATCGTCTAATATTTTATTACCTGGTTTAGAACGATTACAATAAAATCTGAATCAAAACCACATTAAATTTTAATTTTGCGATTAGAAAAACTTTTTCGGAAAGCGGTTTCTCAGAATTTCTAATTTCGTTCAAATAAATATGACCCAGATTACAAAATATTTAATGAAATGACTCTATATAATTTATTTGTATTATCATTGTTTAAAGGGAAAACGTATTTAATAAAGCTTCGTCCGAGACCTGCACTTATCGTTATGAGCAAAGAGCAAACTCTCTTTCGATGGCAGCATATTTATATAGCATTACGAAGATGTTTTATTGGTTTCATTTACTTTTCTTATGTTCCCCATCCCCTTTCCTCACTTTAGCGTCCAATTACAGAAGAACGCCAACCCTTTTAGCCCCCTAGACGGAGTTCCCCATTCAGGCCAGCCATTTTCCTATCCATATGGATCAATTTAAAGGCCTAATTTCCCTCCTCGATGCCTGATTGCCTACAAATGGTCGCAATTTAGGGACATAACTGTGGGCTTTGTAATTTGGCCGAAATGGTTGGTTGAATGTTCTTCATTAATTTCGATATGAAATCGATATAATTTCTCCTCTGAACTGCCAACAACCGATGTTACTTGGAAAAAATTTTTTATGAATTAATATGATTGGCTGCTGCGTAAGGGTGAAAGAGTTGGAGGGGGGGGGGGGTGGGGTTTGCTTTTCGGCATATGAGGAGTCACACTGGTTATACGATGGCCTGCAAGTGATTAGTCGCACTCTTCGACCGTGACGTTTTTGTGCGTGGACTTACCTTCGACCCGTCAACTATTAAAAATCGATCTTTTAAACGCGACGCAGATGGGAAATCTATTGAGAGGGAAAAGTTATTGCGTATTTATTTTTAAAAATTAACTTCAAAGCAATTTGGTTGATTTTTTTTCATATATTACTTTCGTGTGTGAGTCACTCTTAAGAGTTATTTCTGTTTTCGTTGGATTAGAGAAAGTGATTTATGCGCTCATGAACTCAGCGTAGGAATATGAAGGCATGCTTAGTATCTTTAGTTTGCATTTTTCTTGGCCTTTCCCTAGCTACTGTTTTCTTTTAGAGCAATGAATATGAATAAACTTTTTAATAATAATAAACTCTAAAGTAAATAACTAAAATTTACTGTGTTTAATATTGCGACGAAGCGTTTCGGTTTTTAAGGACCCTCAAATATCAATTGGCTTCGACATTCTTTGGGAATAATTACTATAACATGAAAATTATATGCAGTATGAAAGGTAATAGATGGATTATTGTGAGAGATTTCTTCAAAAGTATAAAATAAGAAAGGAAAAGAAAAAAAAAAACTTACTAAAAAAGTTATACGTGCCATGGTAACCGTATTAATGAAATACGTGCCTTAAGTAATAACACATGTATTACAGTAGAGCCCCAATAATTTGAGTCTCTGTAGTTTGAAGTTCCGTGTATTTCGAACTGAATCACTCGAAATTAAATCTTTCTCTGTACACTACTTTGTATTGTAAATTTCACTTGGTAAATTAAACCATCTAAATATAAATCTTTCCCTATAGATTCTAATTTGATGTACAGTCCTCTCCAATTACCTCGAATTATCGGGGCTCTACTGTATTTAATAATAGAGCAATTGTAACAATAAAGTTAACGATAGCTATCATTTTAATATGAATTTAATAAATTTTACTTTTCTTTTTCATTTTATAAATTTTCAGGAAATTCTTTTTTACTAATTTTCAAGGCGATCATACACGCCTTTCACTCTCTAATATGAATAACTCACGAAGAAATAGGCGTTACAGCAAGCTATTTGTAGTTTAGGATGGCTCGCTTGTGAAAGCAGATACACAAGCATAATGCGTAATCACCCAGAACGCAAGTCATGTTCCTTAAGGTGCTCTTTAGCTTAGTTTCCATACATGCGTTTTTAACTGCGTCTCTGCGTCTAGACGCATAAATTGGTGCGTCTTGACGCACGTATCATGGAAACAGAAATCTGCGTCTCCGAATCTTGGTTGATGTGCGTCTGGAGTTCATGCGTCTGGACGCAGAAAAGTGAAGTAGATAGGCTTTCTACTTCTTGACGCACTTGTAAATGCGTCTCAAATCTTTCTAGATCACATGATTGGTTTGCGCAAGCGCACTTGCTTTGTTAACCTTCCAGCGGGCGCGCCCTCTAAACGAACGCGAAAGGTCGCGTGTATTTCCTAGATACACTATTGCAAAATATAAATTTTCAAGAGTGTACCTTTTAAAATAATGTTGTAATCAGTTATTTTATTTAAAATGAAATGAAAACAATGTAAACATAAAAGACAATAACGATATAAAATGACCAAAGAATTACCGAAATGACGTGAAAATAAAATAAATGAAAGTGCCAATATTTCCACTGTACTATTTACATTTGTGTAAAGATGAATTAAAAGTGTAAAGATATATTGGAAAAAACAAATGAATTGAAATTTAGATATAAAAATATTTTTATTAGAACCCAGTACCGATGTTTTCTTTTATTTAGGTTTGCATGTACAGATAATGCTGTTCATGCTACGGTAAGAAAGCAGAGGAATCCTTCCATCAATTCCTTTTCTTCATTTGATGGAATCTGTGCTCGGACACCAGAAATTAATAATGATATTTTAAGAAATCCGAAAAACACCAAGGTGGTGGCATGATGGTTAGAGAGAAGCTTCTCCCTCTAACGAGAAAAATTGCAAAACATAAACTCATGACGCATGCGCAGTTGAACTGTCTGCGTAGACTTCATGCATGCATGGAAACTGATACTTGCGTTCGAATTAAATGCGTCAAGAGCTGTTGCAATGTGCGTCTAGGTGCGTTCAGATGCACATTTGCTTTCTGCGTCAAGACGCAGTTATAAATGCGTCAAAAATGCATGCATGGAAACTTAGCTTTTCTTCTTTGGCAAGTGATGAAAGTCGCAAGATACAAAATCTTTCATCTTTGAACTGTAGGCGCTGCAGAAGAAGGTCCAAAGCTGCCATTCAATCCTGGTGTCGACAACCACCCCGGAATTCCTCTCCGACGCGTTCACCCAACTAGTCACGCGTTGGTGCAATGCGTGGAAACGGATGGGAACTATGTCGAAAAGTGGATAGTGCATTACATAGAGGGCAAATGTAAGTATCAGATACAAAAAAAAATTTGAAAATCGGTTAACAAATAAAAAAGTTACAGCCATGGAGGCATTATTTTTCGGCTAACCCTCGTAGTAACACGTCAAGTTCATTCTAAGTGAATGGGCTTGCATGGACAGATGTTTTTAACAATTTTAAATAATATTTCAACTCAAAATATTTCTTTTCCTAATTATTAAAAAAAGGATTTTTGAGAAATCTATTAACAACCAGAAGGGGGGGAGGCCGTGGCCTGGTGGGCTTCCATTGAACAACTTCTACGAAGTTAAGCTACATCAGGCACGGCTCGTCACTGGATGGGCGACCATCCGTGATAGCCAATCTTCACCCCCCCCCCCCCGGCTGCTGCGACTATCATACAGCAGTCGTGAATCCAGGTCCATCCAGGGACCCAACTCGTCGGCCTCTGGCCATACAGGCCCTGGATGGACGTATTGGATCTAATTAATTTAATAAATAAACAAATAAAATAAAATAAAAAAGTACGAAATATTCGTGCTCAAATATATTTTAAAGGAACGAATCAGGGTGATCATAAAGTCCCTTCATCCGAAAGATTTTGAATGCATATCCAATCTTAATGAAAATTAAGTGTAACGTTATCTGTCTTATGTCTAACAGGTGAGTTCATAGAAGATATTTAAAGTATTTTCCTCAACTTCTTTCCACAGTTGAACTCTGCGACATATGTAAAGTGCCGGGATTTTGAGGGTGCATCGTAACACGTTTTCAGAAATCCCGTTGATTTGTTTTCAATCTTCCAACGTGTAAGGCTTACTGGCACATGCCCTCTCTTTAAGAAAGCACCACAGAAAAATAATCGAACGAGGATAAGTCAGAAGAGCGAAGTGGCCAGCCCTTTAGAAATTAAAGAATGCGGACATTCTAAATGTTAGCTGTTTAAAAATTTACAGCCATGGAGGCATTACTTTCTGACCAACCCTCGTACAAAGGAATGTTTAGCAACGTACAGGGTATCAATGAATTAAAAAATACTCTCAAAATTATTACATCACAATAAATCGCACGCATTCAATATGAGATCCGCGTTTAAAAAAGTGGACAGTCTAATTCTTACCATAGACGGTTTCAATGGCTAGATTCCTGGCAGATTTTGTGGATAGGTGAAACATAAACAGCTTCCTTCCCAAACCACAGAAAAATAACCGCATGGAGTAAGATCAGGTGAATAGAACGGCATTTCTTTGTATATTTAATTCTATTTCACAATATTTGCGAGGGCACTTCAATAAGTAACGCACAATAATATATTGGGAGTAACTTTACTAAATATACAAACCAAACTTTATTGACAATAAAGTTTACATATTTTTCAATGTAAGAACCTAGTCGATCAACATATTTCCCCCATCGTGGCACTGATTTCATTATACCATATGCGTACAAGCCAGTTTACCGGATAAAGCCGCTGCCCAGCTATGTAACTTTTCATGGGAACAAACTGATGAAAGTCAGAAGGAGCAAGGTCTGAATTGTACGGTGGGTGGAGGACCTCCTAACCATATTCAAAAACTTTGTCACTGATAAGTTTTGCCCTCTGCGTAGCGCATCAAGTGGTCCAATTATACGATTGGAATCCATCGCGGGTTGACTTTACGAAATTGCAGTTTCTCATGGACAATGTACCGACGGAAATGTTGAATCGCAATGCCAAAGTCTCCTATTCGATGCACGCGACATTGCTTGCCGTTGCTGAGGGTGCAACATGGCGAATCGGTAAAGTCTTCACGTCCGTTTACAAACTATCTGCTCTATCTGGAGATGTTAAAGCAATCGCGATCATACATTTTCACCTTGGGTTTCTGAATTTCAGTCTGGTTTTTCGTTGAGCCCGCAGTCTGCTCTTCGACAGTAGACCAAAACTGCACATATTATTTTCGTTTTGGAGTTCACAATTTTGCCCCAAGTAGGATAGCAAGGCCGAGCGTACGTTGAATAAGTACTTGCGGCATAACAAATAATTGTGCGTTACTTATTGAAATGCAGATAAATACGATAAAATATAGCAAATTTTCTATATACACTGGTCAGTGAATTAGAAACGTGCGAAACATGTCTAAATGTGTTTTAATTCGTGTTTATGCAAAAATACGCAATTAAAAAAAAGCCGCAAAAGTTCCGTTTGGTAATACAAAAAAAAGCCGCAAAAGCCCGTTCAGTTGTCTAAATGACCTCTTGTGTGTACGAAATATAACCTGTGACAATAAAGTTCGGTGAATGACGTCAAATTGCTAACGGTCGTAAGAGTGCACCATCGTCATATCCTGCCCCAGACAGGTCGACACATGTTTAAAAAATTTGAGAGAATCAGCGCTGCGAGTGTGTTCATTGTGTTTAAACAGGACATTGAAGAGAGAAGGCGTAGTACGCGCGGTCGAAACCCAAAATGGATCAGCGAACGAAAGAGACTCATGAAATGATGACAACAGTTACAAAGAAAGTGCTATTACTTTGAATTGTGTTTATGAGTGGTTTAAACGGTTCCGAGGAGGCCGGAACACCGTAGAAGACGCCCCCCGAAGTGGCCAGACATCCAACGTAATGTTACCACCCAACTGAAGGCTATCCCTAAAAACGACTACGCCAGGAGTTTCCAGGACTTGTACAGGCGTTCCCAGAAGTGCATTACCATCGACGGGGATTACTTTGAAGGATAGTAACTGCTGTTTCATCTAAGCGAGCAATCCACTCTCGATATGCCATCATTCACCGAACTTTATTATCACAGGTTGTATTTCATGGGGATCAACGTTTGCCGAATTGATTCATTCTGAATCCACGGCACTCTACTTCCGGCCTCAGACTCCAGAAATTCTCGTGTCGTGAATCGCATAAGCAAATCTGTTATCCTGCAATATGACAATACGAGATCCCATATGGCCATCAAAACTGTGGCAATTATTGAAACCATTTGTTTTGGGAAATACTGCTACTTTACCCTACAGTCATGACTTTCTCCGAATGATTTTTCACTTTTTCAGACCTCTGAACCTCTTCGCGATGCGGGCTCTGCATCCTTGTAAATTCCGCACGCAAATCGTAATTTTGAAACAGCATTTACTCTAATTGGAGCTGAAAATTGTTTGTACAGCATTTTTTAAAATTCTGATTAATAAAAGCTACTGCAAAGATTTCTTTGAAGAATATGCCCTCGTAGTTATTGTTTTGCTTACAAAGCAGTACAGCAATTTTTCAATAACAGCGTTCTGGACCGAGCGTAACAACGCGTGCGCTTTAACACTACGTGACATTGAAAATGTAACACCATGAACGCGTGCATAGAAAATGATAAAAATCAACAAACAGAAAGAGACAGCAATGAACAGTAAGTGATGTTTATTACAACGTGATACACCTGTACACTTGGCGACAACACCGTGTGATCAGTAGATTGTAGGACCACCGTGGGCGGCGATACAGGCAGCGATATGCATAGGTACAGAGTCAGTGAACGTGCGGATTGTGTCCTGAGGGATGGATGTCCATTCCCTGTCAACCATTTGCCGAAGTTCGTCTTCTGAACGCGTCGATGGTAGTGCATGAAGCGACGCCCAATCGCGTCCCAGACGTGTTCGATTGGTGTGAGATCAGGGAAGACTGTTGCCTGGATACCTTGAAGGGCATGTTGACTTGCAGAGTCGGTTGGGCATTATCCTTCTAGTAAATGGCATTGGGCACTCGCTGAAGAAAGGATAGTGTCACTGGACGCAGCCCCTTATCCCACGTATCGTTGGGACATCAAGGTGCCATTAATACGGACCAGAGGTGACCTGCTATTGTAGGAGATTGCGCACCAAACCAAGATGCCGTTCCACAGTTGTGGCCGGATTGGACCTGTCACCAAGTTGGCGCCAAACTTTTACACGGCGGCTGCCATTGCTGAGACAGAAGCGTGACTCGTCTGAGAACACCAACCTGCGCCATTCCATTGTCTACGTGGCTCTTTTGTCATAAATTTGGACAAAATTGGAAAATACCCATAAATTAATGAAATTGAATTTTAAAACGAAAGCTTGAATATTCACTAATTCAGAAACGGAGGTATGTGAGTAATGGGGTTTTTGGATGATTAGAACAGTTCTGCTCAGTGGCACTTAATGTTAACTTATGTTAATGACTTAATTAACTTCATTGGACCTTTCCATCGTTTGATCTCCTGCAACGAGAAAATATAAGTTTTGCTTAACTACTACTCTAATTTTGCCGATAAGTTTCTAACTGGATCGTTTTCAATTCCTTTCTAAGGAGTGTTCTCTTCTTTAATCAACTTTACCTAGTCTGAGTGATAATGAATTCTATTTAATGGTATTTCGAGAACATCTTCTAATAGAGTAGATTACTACGAATGAATATGAGTGTTTCTTGCGAGTGCAAAAGGTGAGCAATTCTTCAAATATATAAATTTCAGTGATATATTAAAATTATTAAGGTTGCTAATATTTTGAAGACGATCAATAATTTTGGTTTTCTCATGCAGAATTACAAATTGTAGATAAGTAAGTGTAAGGGTATTTAAGTTAATCTTCAATTTAACTTTTTACGGAAAAAAACCACTTTTTTCTTCCTTTAAATGACAGACATTGTAATTACAGCGAGAAAATATTGTAATCTTGATGAAGCTCTCTGAAGTTTCCTCTGCGAATTCTGAGCCGTCGTCGCTCTCTCTCTCTCTCGCTCGCTCGCTCGCTCGCTCGCCGGTCGGCCTGTGCCAGACGACGTTTTAGTTGGCGGCGGCGACAACAATAGTTTCCCGGATCAGCCACCAGGATCGCACGGTGGCAGCAGCCGCGTCTGCCTGACGGCGGTGCTCTATGGAACAGTTGGAGAGGCGCGTTCTCCTAGGTAGCATGAGGCGGAGCAGCTGGAGTGAAAAGTCCCTGGCTGGCTTCTAATAAAGACGTCGATTCCAGCAGGCTCATTCTCTCTCTCTCTTTCTCTCTTCTCTCCGTTGTCGTCGCTGTATTAGGATTCTGGATATCGCAGAAACTTCTTGCCGTGTCCCAATAATGCTGACAGAGAGATTTGTTGACGACAGTCAGCCACACCGCTTGTCGTCAGCTAGAAAATCTCGGAGTCATTCATTCGACTGCCGGTGTCGTGTGATGCTCGACGGAGGAGAGTTGTAAACTTAAAACGAAACAGTTTTTCCAAATGGAAAATGCCGAAGAGAAATCGGATACGAACGCGGTGATTGAAGGTCAGGTGAAATATCGCGACGGGAAAAAGGTAAAGAATAAAAAAAATAATCATAATAATAATAAATGATGATGATAATTGTCTTTATGATGAAACCTACAAAAAAAAGTGGATTAAAGTTAAGAGAGGAGTTTAAATGTTTCATCGGAGTGCTTTGTGTTGTTACAGTGGAAATCACGGTGGTGCGTCGTAAGGAAGCTCTCTCCGGTCGCAGGTAAGCCACGTGCTAAGCACTTTCTTCCTTCATTTAAGATAGTGATTTGCAAAATGCTCATCGTTATGAGATTCGAGAGTAATTTTTTCATTTTATAATATCTTGCTATGAAATTTAAATTGGGAAAAGTATTGAGCAGTGAGCCAACAAATCTTTTCGTTCAAGTGAGAAATATCGAGAAAGTTTGCTGGGGCTGCGAAACATGGGAAAGTATTTTATGTACAGGGAATTTTCGTTTTCGTGTTCTTTTAATCTAATTTGATGTCGTATACATAAACCATTTTCCTCTCTGTAGAAAGATTTCTTTCTAATTAGTAACCTTGAAATATATCATGCTGGCAGACCAAGAAATAAAGAAGCACATAAGGGTTTCTCGAATTAAGATTTTTACTTTGGCTTTAGATTTTTTTAATTTTAATTTAATGGAACCAAACTATCCATGTTTTTCTCTCTGAAAACTTACCTACATGTTAATTAAGACAATAAGTTTACATATAGAACGTTAGTAAAAAGCCATTCACTTCTTATTTTTCATTCGTCTTCTACCGAAGCAAGAAGCGAAGAAATCAAAGAAAGGAGAGGAATGCGAAGCTAAAGATCGCGAAAGAGAGAAGATTGAAAGAAAGAAAGAAATGAGGAGGAGGAGAGTGGGATAGTAGAGACAGACAGAGAGAGAGAGCGACGAATACGTTGAATGGAGGGTTGTAGGATGGAGGGTAGGATAGAGAAAGAGGGGGTAGTGGGAAAGGCGGTGCCTTCAACGTACAGCGCGGGAACTGTGTTCGATTATTTCATCGTAATTACGAAGTGAGGGAAAAATAGAAGGCGCATCTTAAAGGAACCATTTCTCCTCCTTCCAGTCTCTCCATTTCCATACAGCAGCTACTTTGTAATCATAATAATATTAACTTCTAAGATATTCTCAAAGCTAATGTTCATTTAACGCACACACGAAACAGAAACTTAGAGGATCTCTTTTTTTATTATTATTTATAGTAAGATGATTCAATATCCTTTTTCCTCATCGCTCGCTTTCTCATTTTCCCGCGCCGGGTTCGTAAATATTTCGTGGTTAAACATACGTGATTGTTTAAAGTCTACGCTTTTACTTGGCTTTTGAATTTACTTTTGAATTCATTTGTTGTTCTTTCGCATTTGAGATTTTACAAGCTTTCTCCTTCCATCTATTTAAAAAAGGAATTGTGTACATTTTAAGTAATACGTTAATGAGATTGGAGTCTTTAACATAGATGGGGAATGATCAATTAAATTCTTAAACTTTTTTTTTTTTAATTGAATTATAATTTCTCCTGTTGGAGTATTCTTTTTAAAGTAAAATCTTTATAGATAGATATTCTAAGGTTACGTATACATTTTCTTTTGAATGTTTTTCTAATATTGATGAATACAACAATCTCAATTACAAGGGATAGTCAAAAAAGTAAACTTAATATGGCAATAAATATTGTCAAGTATTGCTAATTCACAATGTAAGCTCGATTTTTCAAATCTTCATTTGTAATATGGCCCTGTAGATGATGAAACTGTCCAAATGCGTCGGTCAGAATAAATAATTTCGATAAAGTACGAAAATTACTTCAGTACGAGAAGATCAGATTGGATTCGTACTTTATCAAATTTGGTATTCCTTTGTCAAGACCCCTTTATTCCAATTTAATTAGCAATATTAAACTTACTTTTTTGACTTTTTTTACTCTGCCTTTTATTACGCTCAGCAATGTTCTGTAAAAAACTGATGAAAAAAGAAAGACGCTGTTTGGTAAACTCAGTGTTGGGCCGTGTTTCTTTTATGAAATATTGCCAGTAAAAGTTCAAATGTTTGAAGCTGGCTTAAATCTATACAAACTTTATTAAATGTAAGTAATAAGAAAACACCATCTTTTCTTATTTAGCTCAAAATGAACTTTCTAGGTAATAGCAAAGTTGACAAATTCATGGCAACTTCTGGATAACATGAAGATATTAAAACGAAGTTATCGAGCATTTACTTATTATTTTCCAATTAAATATTGATTTATAATACCACTAATAGATCACAGATATTAACCATTATTTTTGTGATAAACGTATTATTGTAGGAAGACAAACAGCTGCTTGTCTACATGGACATTTATACAAAATTTTGGTATTCTTGCTGAATGATGAATACTGGTGTGGTCGAAATCTGTGCATTCAAGTAGTTGACACGAGGTTGTGTCTTTCTTCATTGTATTATATCCAGTTTCCTGGTTGTTGAACGTATTATTGGTTAAGTTGACTTGTAGAATCATTTAGTCGCAGATATCTAGTTCTTTGAATCTGTTTTAATTTCCTGAATAAGTTTTCTCCTATTTGCAAATATGACTCCCAGGAAAAAAAACTTCTTTCCTCTGCTACTTATTTCATCTATGAATGATTTTCTGAAGATATAGATCTGTATTGGATAATCAAAGTTGAATCGAAAATCGTAAACGCTTTGCGGATAAAATTTTAAAATTTGTTTGGCATTTCGTGCCAAGATCGCATTTATCTCGGTGTTTCTCAGAAAATGAATGCACGGAACAGGCTCTAAATCAATAGAAATCTCAGGAGGAGAAATGTTGACGTAGTGGGAAAAATACTATGTATATGCACACGTATATATATAAAAACAAAACGCTCAGGAAATGTGCGTAATAAAATGTGCAAGTGTGAACGGAAATTTCGAGTCGAAATCGTTTCTCTTTGCGTTCCCCCCCCCCCTCTTTTTTTATAATCTTGCTTAGCTCGTAGAAATGGCGATTTACAACTTCAAACACGACGAAAGGGCAGAAAAGTTTCGGGTCACTCATTCATTGCTAAAGGAAAGGAGAGCTTATGAATAAAATTACATTCCGCAAGCAATGGGTGAGTTTTCATCGGGCAAATTAAAGTCGAAAACGTTTGGAGATTTATTGAATGCAAGCTTTTTTTCCCCCCCGCACAACCCCAACCTTCACGAAAATAAAAAAAATCTTTCCTTTCACGCTTGACTCCTAAAAACAAGAACTCTTTAAAGTTCGTCGCCGCAGCAATAATTTAATTCCCAAGCAGCCCTTTTGTTACCGCTATAAATTTCTTGTTCGTGTGCATTGTGTGTTCTCGCACCGCCTTTTGCTTAGCAACGATTTCCTACTAGTTTGCGTGTGGCTTCACTAAAAGAGATCGCCTTTTCCCCTTCTTTTTTCCTATTTTAATATTACGGGGAACAAAGAGGGTGGTAATAACAGTGATAAACACCAGAGACCTTTCCTTTCTTTCTTTCGATCCTTTTCTTTATGAATGGAAATGAATCGACTTCGTTCAGATGACGCTAATGGTCCGATGAGGTGATAATGGAGAAACGGATTTAAATGCTGCAACTTTAGAAAGTGAGAGAGAGAGGACAGAGGCGGGGGCGGAGGAGAGAAAAAAAAGAAGCCGAGGTGGTAGGGGATAGAGAAATATCCTCGTGAATTTAAATCGATTCGCCTGCTAAACCGGAGCTTTCCGCTCCCTCTTTTGTCGATGTCGCGTAATTGTCGAGGAGAAATCGGAATGTGGCACGGGAAGAGATTCATTGAGATCCATATATAGATCGCTTGCGGTTTCCATTATAAAGCTGGTGATGAATTACGAACCGTTGAAAGGATTTGCTTACAGAACCAATATAGCTCTAGGTTCGACACTCCTAAGAAATATTGAACGGGACAAAACACGCCCCCTGCTTTTAAACTTGGGAAGTGAAAAATTTGCTTTTTATCATTAATTACTTTAATAATACTCTATTAGATTGATTCTAATCGTGAATGTCTAACCACATTGTAAATAAATTCTTGGGCAACAAGAGAGTTGTTACCGAATTCTTATTAACGGAGATTATCGCATTAAACTCTTGTCAAGCGTTTTGATGCATTCTCAGTTTTTATAAAGAGAAATTGGCTTCTTAAGAAAGAATTTTACCCTATCTTTCGCCACATACAATAAGATACGTCAGGGCATTGCTTAATTTGAAATCACGTTTCTTTTTACTGAGTTATAGTAGTATCAACAATTTTAATAATTTTAAGTTGTAAAAATGAGCAAGGTATCAATCTGTTAACCAACATATTTTTAATAATAGTTTTTATAATATTAACTAAAATACATAGCAGTTGCTTTGAATTGATAGTATCTTGATTTATAACTATTAAATGAGAATTCTTCAATGACTGTGGATAACGACATAATCATTAAGACGACAACCTCTTGTCCACAACTGGATTTTATTCCGCAAAACATTCTATTAAATGTTTAAACCTTTGATTATTTGAACCGGGATGTTACCGTCAGTAATTAATTTCCAAAAGCTAAAAATTGTGTAAAATTTTTTTTTACTCAAATACATGCACTTTCATTATAACTTTTTCCTTTCTTTTAAATGTGTTTATTCTAGAGTTGAGAAGTAAATGTACGTTTTAAATATACTTTTCATTTACGTACCTCAACTTAATCTTAGGTTAATATACAAAGTTTTGTTTAATTTCGTTTGAGGCTTAGGAAATTTTAAATCATGTGAATTCTGTCTTTAAAATTGAAAATAGTTCATCACTGTGGACTCTTTTTAGTATTTTAAATTGAATTGTGAACTTGAGAATTTTTTATATTTTTTATCCCCTCCTTGATTTTATATTCAGTTATTGCTATATTTTCAATTATCATTATTCTAAGGGTAACCAGATAATTGGTTTATTGCTTAAACTTCTGGTAGATCATCGCCTTCAATTTGAATAGTGAAACTCTATTAAGCATTAAATAAATCTTTATCCATATGAGAATAGATGTGCCCTTCAGCAAGGAGAATAACGGTTTCCAATGCGTTGGCGTGGAGCTTTGAAAATATTTAAATTGGTGAAAATATAAACAATTCATATCATTACTTTAATAATATTTTATGTAAGTATGTTGAAATAGGGCAAATGCCTCTAGTTTACTATTTATAACCTAATTAATAAGCAGTGGTTTTATAGGCCGGAAACTGCTCTGGTTGAAATATAATTCATAATATTTATTAAATTATCATTAAATTGAACGCATGAACTTAAAATAAATCTGTGGTAAAATGTTGAAGCAATAACTCTAAATATCAGCATACGAGTATCTGTTCAGCTTAGTATAAATTGAATCTCTTATTTTAATTAAATTTTGAACCATTAAAATTTGTAAATATATGCATGAAATAAAGTATAATTCCAATTAAAATTACAAAACAGAATTAAATAACATTAAAATAACAATGATTAAAATGCTAATTTGATTAAATGTGTTTTATCAGTTCTTTTCTTTTAAATATTTTGTTATTTAATTCTTTACTGTAATTTTTAGTTGAGAATTATAATTATTTTAATTTACATCATTATCTACTTAAGCTGTTTTTTTTTGTTTTGTTTTTTTTTTTTTGGTTCAAAGTTGAGCGATAAAATGTTATTCAATTGATCGAAACTCTCATCTTCTTAAATTTTCCAATAGCAAATGGATGGTAATATTACGACACTGGAATTTAAAATAAACGTCCTCTATTCTGCGCTTCAATTCAAAGGGATCTTTAATAAATAACACCCCAATACGATGTGGTGACCCAACATCCCCCAAAAATCCATAATAAATAAAAACCTGCATTCGAACCTGGCTCGTTCATAAACGGAGAACGGCCTTTGCGATATGTGGCAAAATCGATGATTCGCATTGTAGTCCTCCACTCTTTAATAAGTTCTTAAAGGTTTTTTTCCCGACGAAGGGACGGGAATGCGAAAGTAAAAGGCCACGGCATAAGAAAGAAGGGCAATAAAGTGGAGTAGAGGGAGGAGTGGTTCCTCCTTGAAATGTTCGTCTGCCGGTTCGTCTGTCCTCCCACAACCGGAGGAGCCATTTCTCCTTTATGAGGTTGTCGGTTGGGGAAAGACCGTCGGTTGGACTCCCTTTTCCCTTATACAGTAGTAGCAGCAGCAGCGAGTCGCCAACTCACCACGTCATCTTCAAAGAAAAGAGAAAACGACACACCATCTGCCGAAGAGAATTGAAATTCGTTCGCTCTTCTTTTTTTTTCTTCCTCCCTTTTCCCCAACTCGAAGTCTTCGAATATTAATAAAAGTGGTTTTGTTCAGAAACGCGCTCGCGCTTGCTGACCTATCGAGTGTTTGTGTTGACCTATCGAACTTCGGATGAGAAAATAATTAGCAGTGCAATTGAAAACAATGAGGAAAACGCACACGCTCTTCTCTAATTGGTTAGAAATACCGAGTAAAAAAAAAATAGGTAACGTCGAACAGAGTAATTAATTGCATCGGAAATTTTAATGGGATGGGATATGAGAAAAGCTCGTTAAAGTGTATTTCATATTTGTAAGTGCAATTTGATGCAGAGTGATATCGATATTAAAGTGCTCTTTAAATTTATATTAAAAGTTGAAGAATTTGTTCCTTATAAAAATTTTTAAAGAAATACATTTATTTCAGTGTAGCAAATGTTTTTTTGTTTTTTTTTTTATAAATTTTCCTTAAAATCATTAACACAGTGTTCACTATAGATAATAAGTGGTCAGAAGATTTTAGTGAATAGTTTTATACCTTTTGATGAGTATAGTAGTGAAATATGTAATTAGTTGCATGAGCTGCCAATATGTGATAATGCAATCTTTTACATATTTTCAAGTTTTTACACTTAAGTTTGTTACTGAATTCTTTATTTCTGTCTGTCCGCACTTTTTTTTAAAGTGCGGGACATATGATATATGAAATAAATGCGTCTTTCTTCGCTGATTACGAATATCGCATCCAAATTTCTGTGGGACCAATAGTTCCCGAGATATCGGCCACAATTCGAATTTCCAAATATGGTATATCTCGAAAACAACAAATCACAACAAAGTGGAATCAAAACAGTTTACATTAAATAGTTTACATAAAATTAATAAAATTTTGTATTGACCAGTGGTCAATATTCCGACGGATACTATTGAAAAATCATAGTAAAGACAATCGATATCTCTATACTGACAACCGATGCCGATGCGATTATATAAGTAAAAATTTGAAAAAAGTTTCAACATTTGACCCATGCATTTTTTAATTCGTTTTGATGATGATAGCTAGCTTACTCTCTCATCTGGTTTTATACTACATCCTATCAGCGGTTACAATACCATTCACCGAAATGTTTGGACACGCTTCAAACATTACTATACGCTAAACTGCGATTTCCTTCAAATAAATACGACTTTTCTTAAAATTTCTTCTTAACCAGAAACTTTAAAAAAAAAAAAGTTATCGGAAATCTTTCGGCAGATACTTATTTCTTGTTTTCAGAACAGATCTTAGCGTTACAAGAACTGAAAGAACTTTTTTGCATATAAAATCGGATAGATGAACAGGGTTGAGTACGCTATTAAATGATCGATAACTTAAAAATAAACCCAGTAGACTTCATTGCTTAATTGCCGTTAAAGGGTTCGGTTTATGCTATTTGCTACATTTTACCAATTTAGCGTTGGTCTTCCTGTATTTTTAGCAATGATATTTTTTTTGAGAGCTTTAAGTATAAAAAAATTCTATCTTAAGCTAGGATATCTGATCAACAGTTATGTTGGATATCAGTGACACGAATTCCCAATTACTGCGGAATTACATCCCAATAAATTAGAAGGCGCTATTCAATGAGATCACCATGAAATTAAGCGTGTAACCTATAGCCTATTTCAAATTTATTTTGAAACCATTGACAGAATTATAGCAATGATATTCATGATAATTTATAGGCGATCGTGCTAGCATTCTCATATAAAATACTGAATCAGATGAACATTTTTTTTATTGGCAATCGTGCTAAACATTGGGATTTGAGTTTAAAATCATGCATGTTCGGCTCTTTTTTTGAGTGCATTTTTAATAACGTGTTCGCCAAAATTATTCTAGTAAGTTTCCTCTAGGTCTTTTCTGTATTTAAAGTCTGGAATTAAGTTTCATAAAGTTTAATTTTAGTTATGAGTACCTTCTTTAAAATTACATTAGCATTAAATTGAAGTGCAGTAGAATATAGAAAATTTGCAAGGTAAGGTCTCATTTTAGGTCGATAAATATTCGTGTTTGCGAAGCACTGAATGCTAAATTGAATTACTATGTAAATAGCAGAAGTGTGCATAAGCCGAGGTAATGTGGTATTTGCTGAGAAAGATAAACCGTAAAACCATTCCTGTAAAAATATGAAACCTCAGACCCATCCGTGCATCTCATAGGCAAAATTAAATACTGTTAACGTTTGCAATTTTCTCTGGTATTTTCCTTTTTAAGGGGACTATCTGGAAGCAGTGTATTACATACTTTGTTCAAGAGGGAGGGGCAGAAGAAATCGAAGCAGCTTTCTGCTTCTCATCTTGAAATCAGCGTGGTAACATATGCGCTTCCATTAACCGGATGGATCCACATTCGATGCTCCAAGCGCCACTGAGTGATCGGCCGACGAAGGAGGGTTAACAGCCAGCCGAGCGAGAGAAATGATTCCCCGCATGCATATCGCCCAGTTTCCCCCGAACGTCTCCTCCTGCCTCGGTTGTTGCTGCTGCTGCCGCTTTCTTCTTCTCTCCCTCGACTCCGCATCGCAATATTGACGAGCGGCTAAAGGAGAGAGATAGACAGGCAGGCAGAGCGAGAAAAAGTCTATGACAGGGGGAAAGTAAAAATAGAAAGAAAAAAAACCGTACAAACCGGGCTATTTATCAGTCAGAAAGAACATAATCAAAAATTCAATAATTCCCTTTAATTAGATTCTTACCTTTCCACTTGCTACTCGTTTCACGCTGCTCGTGTCAATTATTCTTATGCAGTGAGTGCACACTAATTAAAATTATGTAAAAATGCCTCTACTTTCGAATTAATTCAGGAAATGAGTAGAACTACATTTGAATATTTCCACTTGTAGAACCCAACTATAAAACAAACTTTGCTTTGAAAAATTGATTTGTTAACCGAATTTATTGTAAAATGTCTGCTATTATTGGCCACTTTAGAAAAGATTTAATCTGCAATTCTACTTTTTAGAAATTATATGACTTTTGCTGATAGGATATTTCAAGTCACTATTATTTTGTTGGAAGTGTAAAAAAGAGAGCATCAATAAAAATTACGTTAATAATAGTAATTAACGAGCATGGTTCTTCTTATATTTTATTCCACGCGTCATGTTTAGCAAACATAGAAGACAAAACTTTACATAAAAGTTAAATGAAGATAGTTAATTTACTTGTAGTACATAGTCTTAATTTACGGTATAAATACATAAGCACCTCAAAATAGCTCCACAAACATAGCCTACAAAAAAAAGTCAAAGTTTGAAAAGGAAGTGTTCAAATATTAATTTATATTTAAGGATGTCGCTGATGGTTATAATTTTCTCGGCGACACCATTTCTGTACTTAAAATTTTACTTAGTTCCTCTCCGAGGCGTTCCTTATGTACGTTGCAGAAATGGTCCTTCTAATTGCAGAGTGTTGATAGTGTATTCTGTTTTTTGTAAACAGTTTTCGTGTTTTCTTTTCAAGTATCTCACGCTTGTTTGTGTCTACTCTTTTTGACCTTTTTTTTTCACTAAACAATAGAAGATTCTTGGTCTGCTGTTTTCAAAATTTACATTTTAAATTAAGAACTTTTTATCTTATTGATGAGGTAAGAATCAATTGACTCTAGCAATAGGATGATAATGACATGGTGTGAATGTATAATTATAGCCCTTGTTAAGATTTTAGAATTAAATATCTTTTAAGTGCTGTCGCCAATTCATGAATATCTTTTTTACTGTGATTCTGCTCTAGAACCTTGGCCTGTATTTATAAATTTCATCATCATTGGCATTAACAACAACGTAAAGCCTGTATTTGAATGAACATGAGATTAATGATAACTTCCATAATTTAATGATCTTGATAATTAAATAAAAATAATAATAAAATTAATGACAATGAAGAAAGTCACTTTTATTCCAATTTTGGAGTTGGATTGCTAAATTGATGTGTAGATTTCTCTGATGATTTCCAGAAGATTTTGTAGAAGTGATTTTTTAAAGTTGTAATTCCAAAACTTTGCCGAGAAGCACTGAAATTTTTGCAGATGATAAAAGTTGAAAATTAGATGGTGGAGGTCTTAAAACTCAAATAACATTTTCAGGGTAGCCTTCCCCTATCTTCAGTTCTTTAGATAATAACGAAGGTTAAATCCCGTTTTAAAAACGGGGCATTTTTTTTTTCCAAGAAGGACTATAAATGAAAGGGAAGGACTGCCCTAATGATGATGTAGGCCTTCATCTCTCTCGGTAATCACGATTGAATATTATTTTTTGTGAATTATTTCTGATTTAATTATTCTTGAGCACGCGTTTTTCGTTTTTTTTTTTGTTGTTGTCTAAAAACTCCAATTGTTGAGACAAATTTGACGGTCGTTTTTGTGCAACAATTTCTTATCTTTGAAGATGATGATGAACATTGTTTCCCTTTTTAGAAGCAATCATATTGGTAAAACAAGCACTGACATCACAAATTGCTCCACAAAACAAAACTCCATAGACATGAAAGAAAAATGAATTTATTTAGAATTTTTTTGGAGAAAAAAAAGAAATTTGGAATGAAAACCACCCTAGCGCCCCTACACGACCAAAAGTCCACAAAAAAGGTGATTTTGGAGTATCTTACAGGGGCCGAGTCTATAAAGGGACAGACAGACAGAACTTGAAAATATAGTAATAGTGGACTCTGTCCCCCCCCCCCTCCTCATGTCCAGAAAAATTGTGTTCATTAGTTTAATGAAATTATCACCAGAGCTCTCCACTGCCAAGTTTTCCTCAAGACCGATACTCTTGACTTACATACTCTCTGTGTTTTCGATATATAATTTAAATACGCAAACTTGGCTACGTGATTGACGAGTACGAATCGTTTGTTAAAGTAATTCGTTGTACGCAGTCGCAATAGCGACGCTTCTACAAAAAAAAATCAACACGGGTTCCATAACAATTAGAACAATGCAGAACAAAGACTTCGACAATCCTCCTATAACGATATTCTTACAACATAGTTTCTATATTACTTTGCACAGCTTAATTAAATTAGTTATAAGCAGCCTCCCTATATCATGAAGTTTTTTATTACTCTTTTATAGTCGAAATAAAATCTTGCAAACATTCAATGCTTAAAACATAAACTGAAAGTAACAGTTTCTTGACGAATTGATTGTCATATGACATGAATTGATTGTCATTATCTTGGTATTTTTAACGGTCATTGTTTCAGCGCGTGTAATCGATTTGAAGGGGTCCACGAAAAAGCCTGAAATATTGATACAGCCGAGCTAAGACTTTGATGATGATATTATCGAAAACCGAATTTTAAAAAAGTTAATTCGTTTTCAAGTTATCGTGCATTCTTATAAGTAGCATTTTGCTAAGTTCCTAATTATGAATTCCTGTGGGTTTTTTTTCTTATGCACGTACGTTCAGTTTCAGTTATCAAGGAATTCTCCTATAAATTAGAAACCATGCAGAATTACAACAGAAGGCACAAGCAGCTCGACGATATTATGAGCGGTTGCATGCAAGCACAACTTTTTTTAACCAGTTCCGTCGTACAGTATAACGCGGTTTCCATATAAATGGGTTTCCATAAAACGTACGAGTGAATCTGTACTTGTACAATTTCTAAGTCTCTCATAACGCGTTTTACATATGATACACGTTCATCATATAACGCAATTTTAAAAAGTTAATGCGTTATTAAGTTATCGTGCAAACGGATAAACGTCAAACCAGGTCAAATGTCTTTTTTTTTTTTTCATTAAAAATATTGAACTTTTCTTCTTAGAATGTTTTTAATGTGTGCTGCGTAGCATTTTGGTGCTGAGTTATTCGGTGAAGAGAAATAAATTCCTTTTAATGATTTTGTTGAGCTATTCAACATAGATGAGAATGCTTAGCTATAACGCATACGAAAATATTCAGAATTATTAATGTGAATTTTACTGGCATGCATATACAAGTTACAGCATTGGAAAAGAAATTTTCGTTCATTTTTTTGTTATATCGAAATTCGCCTGTGAATACCTTTTAAAGTCGTCTTCCCATATTAAAAAATAAAAATTGAACACATAGTCTCAATCCGAAACGTCAGTTGTTTTTTTTCAGGATTTTTACTATCTTTTATCAAAGTAAAAGATATAAGTTTTAATTTAAAAATAAATCGTATTAAAAAATAGGAGTGTCGCAATCGGCCATTGGGAAGTCATAGCTCCCAAATTTCTGCCTGTGTTCTATGAGGGGTGATCAAAAAGTAAGGTTCGAAAGCCTGCAGTGAAATGTGTACATTTTTTTTCTTCATACAACCAATTTAGCCAACTGATAGTACATACATTAGGTTATTTTTCGACATAGTCTCCATATTGGTGTAGGCACTTGTCGGTTCGTGAGATGAGTTTGAATATTCCCTCCTAGTAAAAATCCTGTCCTTGCGTGTTCAGCCACGTTGTCGGTAAGTGTTTCACCTCCTCGTGTGAAGCGAATCGTCAGTTTTCCTAGGTGCTCTTTCAAGTGAGGAAAGAGGTGAAAGTCGCTTGGAGCGAGGTCCGGGCTGTAGTGAGGGTGTTTGATGATGTCCCAGCGAAACTGCTTCAATAGCGTGGTGGTCTTCTGGCCTGTATGAGGTCGCGCATTGTCGTGAAGGAGCTTGACCTTTGTGAGAAGTCCTGGCTGTTTCGTGACAATGTGGCTGAATAGCAAGAACAGGATTTTTACTAGAAGGGATTATTCAAACTCATCCCATGACCGACAAGTGCCTAAACCGATATGAAGACTATGTCGAAAAACAACCTAATGTACTATCAGTTGGCTGTATTGGTTGTATGAAATAAAATGTACACGTTTCACTGCAGGCTTTGTAACCTTACTTTTTGATCACCCCTCGTATTTAAATAATCTTCATTCACAAACTTAGAGTTACAGGAAAAAATTTTGTGTTTGTTTTAAGCTGTTATTAAGTTTTCTAATAATAATAGAACTAATACAAAGAGCAATATATCTTCGAAAAATTTATAAGAAGTAAAATGCATCTAAATTTATCCAGTTAGAATTATTCAGATGACCTCTTGAAGGATGGCCTCTAGGTCAGTTAGGTCTTTAATAGTGAGTTGAGTAGAGTACAGATTATCGGATTATCAAATTAGACTATCTGTTTGATTTTTTTTTCAATTATTATGAGCTTTAGCAAAAAGCTACTTATAAGAATGCACGTTTGGTCAGTACGTTTATCTGATCGGCCGTCCGCCGTTTTCACGATAACTTGAAAACTGATTAACTTTTTCAAATTTTGTTTTCAGAAATATGATCATCAAGGTCTTAGCTCGCTTGTGTCAACTTTTCAGTATTTTTCATGGACCCTTTCAAGTCGAATTCACGTGCTACAACAGTGACCGAAAAGAAAACCAAGATAATAGCATGTCATATAACAATCGATTCGTTAATTGAGTTATTGAGCCTCGACAAAGCGATTATTGTACTGCTTTAAGTAATAAAATAGACGTAAATTTGGAGAGAATTAAATGAATTTCCGTTGTTTATTAATAATTTTAGCTAGACTTTAAATTTTCGAATTTAATATTACTTCTTCACAACTAAAGCTTCTTCTTGGAATGTTGCAAGATTTTATTAATCTTAAAATTGATTTAACGACCTGTTGCGTTCATTGAATATGCACGCTTAGATCGAAACATAGATAAGCATTATCGAATTTGAGTTAAATTTTAGACGCGAAAATAAAAAATGCTAACGTTATTGAAACGATAAAAATTTACTTTAAACAGGTTTATGTATCCTAATCACTTAGCAGCTGGAGGAAATTGCATAAATTCAACGGGATTAAAACGTGCTGTGTATCTACCTCCGAGAGAGAGTTTTATCATCATCACCATCACCATCGCCGTCGTATTTAGAAAACACAGCTAGCTGATTCATCATTGGCGATGCGCTTTTGTCGACGGCTGCAGACCACTGACCCTCGCTGACCCATCGCCACACCCCCTCCTCATAATCCCCTATGATTTCTACCGAGAAAAATTGATTTTAATGGAGAAACTCGATCTGCATGGTTAGATTTCATGAGTTGGTCTTTGCGCATGAGCAAAGCATTCCCTTCTTTCGTGGATCCATTGTGGATGAAGGGGAAAAGACGAAGGTTGCGTCATCTGGAGGATTGACAGCTGTCGACAGAGTCTCATTTGCATATCACACAGTCAACAAGCGTGTCATTAAAACAGATGAAACACAAGACTACTTGATTGGTCCCCAGCCCAGGGCGATGCCATCTTAATTTGTCCCCCAAGTTTTTCCATGGTGCTCAACTTAAAAAGGAAAACACTGAACTTGTTAAGTAGGTTAAAATTGATAGTCCTGTTAAAGAGACGTTAACTTTGTCGAATTTTTCACTTCCGTTTTCGACGGACGTCTCGTTTTTTAGATTGTTCTTAAGTTCTTCCGAGTTGCGTGACTTAATGACTTCCTGCGAAGGAGTCATTTTTACTCCTCAGTTTTAGATGAAGTTTATTAAGAGTTAATTTATTTTCTCAAATAATGAGCTACAAGAAATTAAGAAATTATTAAAGGGCATTAAAAATGAATTCCTAAGATAAAACTTAAATGAATAGTTTAAATTTTAAAATTATTGTATCATGCAAAAATAATTTTCTTCACGAATTCAGAAATCAAAACAGAGTGTTTATGTAGCCAAACAGGAAAAAGAAAATGATGCTTCTTCAAATAATATTTATTAATAATCAAAAAGAAGCGCAGTTTAGTAAAAATAATGTTATTTTTCTTATAAAATTTTGTGAATGGGTGTCCATGAATAACGCCATGTCAAGTCAATGTTTTTTCTCATAAAAATACACTCGATCGAAATTCTTAGTACTGAAAACCTATGGTACGATTAATGATACGATTAATCAGAAAACTACTCAATTACAGAATTTAGTGTTATATCTTAGTGAGTAATTAGGTACCTTTTTCACATCTTTATGTACCAGTTTTTTTCCGTATTTTATTGTTAGTGTCAAGAAGTGCATGAGACATTTCAGAAATCATTCACCTGTAGTTCGCTGATGATATAACTGGTTTATATTGATTTGTGTGTGTTTCTATTGGTGGTTATTCAAGGAAACCTTGTTTCTTCTTCAATGTTTGCGTCTCTTCATGTGAGGGTTGCTATACTTCAGATAAATAGGACCTGTATGTTTTCCTGTAATTTTGAAAGAAAAGCTTCATGATATAACGATCACAATTGAAGTAAACAAGAAATTGTGAAGTAAAGATTTTTTATCCTTAACCTTTATTCATATTTATTGAGTAAACAAGAAATATTTATGTGGAGTAGTGGTTCCTTTTCTTTTCTTGTTATCCAGTGTCTACGGTTTTGGCTGTTTATATATTTCATTGAGTAATTTTTAGACCCAAAACTGATTTCACGTTTTTACTATATTGCCATTTTACTGTTTCGACTGGCCACTTGGCGGCTGAGGTAGTATCTTATGATTATTAAAATCATGTGACTGCAGATGATAAAAATAGTGCAGTGTTTTGCTTTGTGAATGAAATAATAAGCATCTAATCTGATTTTGTTGATGAAATATAATGAATAATAAAAATTATAACATTTTATAAATTGTATTCGTATATCGTTTTGGTAAAAATGAGCAGTTTGTAAAAAATCAGAAAAAAATTTTAAATATGAAAAAAACAATGTAGCCAAATATAATGCAAAGCTGTTCATAATATTCCTTGTTATCTTTTATATTCCTATATAACTCTTCAATACGCAGCCTAAGAGAAATGAGAGGTGTTACTGCTGTTGTAGCTTCATTAATACTATACAGGGTGATTCAAAAGTTACTGTGCAGTGGCTGATTTCAGTTGCATGTTGTGATGTTATTGTGTAACATGCAACTGAGCACAGATTCAAAAGTTACTGTGATAAAGTTCAAAAGTTGCCTATGACAAACTCTTAACTGCAGTTTTTTCCCAATCCTCCTTTTTTGTCCGATGATGCTATATCAGTGGCTTTACTGATATCCAGTAACGTACAGTGACGCACTTCTAATTCCTTTGACAAATCTTTATTGCTTTTCCAGTTTCGAGTGAAATTTTCCTTATGTTGAAAGCGACTTTCTTTTAACCATTTCTTTAAAAGAATACACATTCTCAATGCTACGACGACTTAAATAAGGGACATCCCCAATTACGTTACGCTCATTTTTTGTCGCCTCACCATACACATTTCTCAATCGTTCATGGGTGTCGGTAGAAGTGCATCCTTCTTTACTCAAGAAATGATTCGTCTTTGTTTCTGCTTCATAACCTAATCTATAAACACAGATCTCGAAAATGGAAAAATCAATAAAGAATTGGCAAAGGAATTAGAGGTGCGCCACTGTACGTTACCGGATATCAGTTAAAAAGGTTAAAGAAGGCAATACTAGTGTTGAAAACAAATCACGCAATGAAGGGCCCTCTTCCGAAGTGGATTCTACAGAGCGGGTTCATATCGCCACTGTTTCAGACTACTACCAGATAGTATTTCAAATGTCGTTTCTCTTTGGGGTTTAAGGTTTCCCTAATCTAACCCCCTCCCCCCTTCCTTCAATCACATGTTCTTCCATTCCACATTACACATAAGACATGACAGACATTGCTTTTATTATAGCTTTTGTATGTATGTTAAATTTTTAAATAATGTAATATTTTATAAAAAAAAAAAATATGTGCCATTATGTGCTTTGATGAAAGCAAAGGTTGGGACCATTATGCATTTTTTAATTTTTTTTAAGAAATTTTTAAAGTTTTTGTATGAGCGAAACTTTCAGCAAATATTGATGCAAATGTTTCATGAATGATAGAAATTTTGGCCAATTAACTATACAATTGTGAAAGTTACGCTTTTTTGTTTTTGCTTGCTTTTTAAAACGACGCCATTTAAAAATTTTCCCCATTAAGCAAATTATGTGCAAAATTTCTTATTGAAAAATTGCTTTGTTAAATCGAAAATTAACATTATATGTAGCGAGGAATTTTGTGTGGGGCTTCTTCATGAATTTACCTCGCCACGGTCTACTTTTTAATTTAACATATGCTTATTAATCCAATTACCCCTCATGAGGCCGTTCTGTATTTCAAGGGCTTTTTCCCAATCCATGTATCATCCGTGATTAGCGTGAATAATTAACCTTTTCCTTTTCATTATCCCGTCTCCACTGCAGGCAAGAATCACAATGCGTCATTTCTCTTTGGATAAGCTTAAAAGAGAAGAGAGAGAGAGAGAGATGTTAATTTTAAAAAGTAATTCATAATTGATTTCCTCGTGCAGACTCGAGAGACGTTGCGAACAAAAGAGACCCCCTCCTTACTCTTTTTTTTTTCATCTGCCCCGGAGGAGGGTACGAAAGGAAGAACCGGTTCGGGGGCTTGAGGTCAAGTCCACCGGTTCGAATAGGGGATGCCTCCCTCCCGCTGTTCCTTGAATACACGTCATATCTTTCCGTTTCCGAGATGATTTCGGGTCACTAGTGACTTCCACAAGTTCCTCCCTCAAACGAATTGTCGCGTAATTAGCTTAATCCTTCTTTACCTCAAGTTTACGTAGTACACGAGCAACTAATAATAATAACAAGAGAGCAGCAGCTGCTCCTCGCACCACCCACATAGACGGACGGCGTGTGCTAGACGTCTTTGCCCCTAATAAATTTTCAAAGCTCGTGTGCTCGACATAAAAACTCCCATACAGCTTTACCTCCCCCCCCCCGCCTTGTTATTTCTAATTGATATTTATTTAGGCAAAAGGTAAATTGTTTGTGGGTTGCTGAGGTTAAATGGTCGAAACAAACTATAATTTATTATTGGCTCTTGGTTTAGTTGTTGCGCGTTCCATTTAAATAATAATAAATTTTTATATAATATTTGAAGTACGAAATAAGAATTGAATTTCTGAAATAATTTTATTATAGGACACTTTTATATTAATTAAGTTGAATAGTACTCCTTTAATTTAAAATATAGGACACTTTTCATGTATATAATTTTCTATACTTTTATACTATTATTAATGAGTGGTAATTCTCTCTTTATTAAATTTATAGATTATGGTTTTCGTTTGCTACACGTTATTCGAGAAGATATTTACGCATTTAATTACAATCAATGCCATGCTTTCATTTAGCCATTATCCATGTAGCTTAAATGCATGTATCAACTGCTAATTACAGCCTTGTTGGAATACGATATTCAAATTTGGAATTTCTCTATATATTTTTTACAATGGAAATTCAAATCTAAAATTTAAATATCTTGTAACATTCAACCTGATTACCAGTGTGAAAACGGGACTAAAGTAGAAAGAAGAGTTATTCTTTCTAAGAAGATATTTAAGGATTCAGATCAAATCCGGAAGCAAAGTTCCAGAGGCGAATTCAAAAAGCTCAAGTGAAAAGAGACAAGTAATGTCAGTAGAAGCATTACTGCCTGGATATAAGAATTTCTTATAAATTATGTGCCATGTGTTTAAAATTGGGGATTTCATCAGGGTTTTGTATAAGCGTGGGTTTATATTCAATATTGACAGGTTTTTGTAAATTGAATGTGGAAAAATCCGTGGCAGAAAGGAGGATAGGAACAAACTGTACTCTCCAAAAAGTACCTAAAAATTATAATTAGGCACACATGTTCTACCTATTCGGGAACATGGCCAAAATTGGGGTTAAATTAATCATTTTCTGTAACTTTGCTGTGCATTAACATGTATGAGAATAATCCTTCATCCTGCATCGAGTTTGCTATATAATAAATTTGAGCTGCATTTTTCGATATTTTATAGCTTTGACAGAACACGTCACAAATCCTGTGGGTCGGTTCTCTTTGGAGAAAATACCGACCATGATAATAATGCAATAAAGAAACTTTACATTATAAACGAATATTCTAGTACGCATGAAGACAACCTAGATGCGGTAATTCTGCTTTGGCATTTTAGATAAAAATGTGCCTCATGGATCCACAGGATGTTCAAAGAAATCTTCACGATGTGTATCATCCACTTTCAATCTAGTTAGGAACTTCTAAGTAAACTGCAAGAGAATTTGCGTATTGCCTTGAAGAGTGTTGAGTGTAACTGATCTTTAGAACTTTACGAATTTGCCTAATTTTCTATACAGTAAAGCATTTTCGAAATCTTCCAATTAAAGAATTATTATTTATTTATTTATGACTTATTCTGCTGTTAAGCGGCCCTGGCACTGCTGGAGCACTCATCTCTTCAGCCTCTACGGAAATACGACTGTTTCAATTTGCCTCCACCGATTTGCCTGCTCATGAGTAGTTATTTTATAATCCCAAGATATGTAGACCAAAGTCGATTTGCATAGCCAAAAAAAATTCGTTCATTAATTTTTGGCTGTTAAACTTTAACCACCTCTTTAATTATGGCTACTCCAGTACCGTAATTCTTCTTCTGTTTCTTCAAAGTTTGCATATGTTGAGAATACTCCATTCTTCATATTATTGTAAAGAATGGAAAAATCTATTTATTGAGGAAAATTTAATCATGATTAACGTTGAATAGATCAGCAATTCTGACATATTCGAAAACCAATGACTTTGCCAAAAAATGTAAAATGTTTCAGAAGCAACTATTTGCAAAAAAAAAACCACAAACAAACTTAAATTATGTAATAATGGTTCTTAAATAAGGTGTTTTAGTAGTCCGAAACAAATCTCTGCTCTTTCTGATTTTTTTAACGTTAGAGGTAAAGCCGTTTAATAGAACTATAAATTTACTTGACTTTAATGTTGAAATTCTCAATATTTATTTATTTATGGTTTAAATTTTATGGCGACTGCTCTGAAAACAATTTTTCTATGTTAACAGCTCCTTGCCACTGAGCCCATTGAGTCATAACTTTTCCCACTTTGACAAGTCGCCTATTGGGGTTTAATAGTAAACAGAAGACCAAATTTGTGGTGGAGGACAAAATCGACTTTAAGGAGTCATTTACTCTCCCTTGCCTTTTAATGGCGCTTTTTATTTGTCTCTGGAGTCGATTCCCTGGATTTTTCCAGTGCATAAAAACAATGGCAGTAATATTCCCCTGGCCACACGAAACTCACGTGACCAAATGACACCTTCGCCAATAAAATGCTCTCTCGATTTGAACATGATAGGGCCGTCAACTAGCCAATAGTCAATATTTCATCCATTTGTTTCTGACAAGACACGGAATGGAACTCATTCGGCTTCATCATTTGCTCTCTCTCCATTTGAACATCTGTCATTCTTTCATCACTTGAGCAGAAACACAACGTCTGTCGGCGGCACAAACGACGTTGATAAATGCTGAATTCATTCGCCTCTCATCTGGTTTTCCTTCTACGTTAGCTAAAAATTGATCAGAAAAGAAACGTAAAGCGAACTAGGTTTTCAACAAAACGATAATCTTGTGAATGAGTTATTATGTCTTGGGGTCTTATATAGTTAACTTCCCAGATGTTTCATAATAGGGACTGATAAAAACTCGAAAAACAGTATTCCAAAGGCAATTGAAATAATTCAATAAAGATACTTTATCTAAGACCTTTCAAAATTCATAGTATCTACGATTTCTTATGTTAGAAGGCAAATTCTCAAAAACTGCTTATAATAATTTATTTAACAAGAGTGGTTTGTTTCATTACTTAATCAAACCATGAATAAAGTAAAGCAACTTATTAAAAAATTCCTTAATTGCAACTTTATTTACTTTCACTATGTGATGATATTCGGTTAAAGGAAATTGTTGCGAAACGTCAAATTCACATTTGTGGTTGTCGCAGCGGTTCACCATATGAAACGATAATGCCTGAAACTGGTTTCAATTTGAACATAATGTGAAGTCCAAATTTCATGATTTATCATTGTCATTATCTTCTAATGTTCCTAACCTGTTCATATGTAATTTTCTACACCAGTTTTACTGTAACTCCAGATTCAAGATATTTCTTTTTATCTCCATTTCAAATAATTAAGTTATGAAAAAATAAAAAGGAACTGTGGTGTGGAATTCCCTGTATATGAAAAAAATTTTCATTTATTATGGCTTCCGAGTCCAATTTGAATTAACTTTTAATGTTAATTTAAAAATTAAGTTCCTCAAATTTTTTTGTCGTAAGAGGTTTTTTCCTTCATCTACAAGCAATAGATAAGTTGCACAACGATTTAAAACAAATTATAAGTTGGTTTTATTGTAACTATATACGGTTTTGAATTATTTTATATAAAGCTTATATTCTGACTTCTCAAAAAGCAAGAAACGCAGCTGGCTGACTTATATCGACAACAGGCTCGTATATTCTAATCAAAAAAAGAAACTGTCAATCCAATCTCGAAGAGAAAGTGAAGTAAATTCTCTTTGGAGCAGTTGGTCTTCTCCCGACCGTTCATCAATCATCTATATCGAGGATTATTGAAAGGGATAACATTTAAAATTTGTTTGTTTTTGGCCAGAATGGACATCGGCTTTTTCTCTCGCCTGTCTCTCTCTCTCTCTCTCTCTCTCTCTCTCTCTCTCTCGCCCGTCACAGGGAAGGAGACATATTTTTATACGTAGGATTATAGGTATAGGGA
Source organism: Rhysida immarginata (assembly GCA_023313115.1). NCBI lineage: Eukaryota > Metazoa > Arthropoda > Chilopoda > Scolopendromorpha > Scolopendridae > Rhysida > Rhysida immarginata. The sequence goes on along the minus strand of JAHWFO010060970.1, from coordinate 8,728,300 downwards.
AGAAGGCAGTTGGGCTTCCATTTGGATAAGCTATAAACGCAAAAGGGAGGAGGGGAATCCATTTATTACTATCGATTCGCTCCAAGTTATCTCGAAAAGGGGAGCTTCGGAGGAAATGAAATGAGGGCGGCGGTCCAAGTGGCCCTGAATACACGCCGGAGATACTTCGAGAATTCTTAGCCACTCCAGAATTCGAAATACGAGCATCAAATAAAAATAGTACGAACGTCTTTAAAAATTTACAGAGAGTTACATAGAAAATTCCAACTTGAAAAAGCTTTTGTAAAAAAAATGCGCTCTTGTCCTAATGATGACAAAAAAGCTAGGAAGGAAATCCTGAAAAAAATTTGAAATAATGGAAAAAATACTAACTTCATGGAAAATATCCAAGAGCTATAATAAATATTGATTTTTATTAGCATATTTCAGATACAATAGATAAAGAAGTTCTACATTTTTTTATAAAACGGGATAAAATTTTAAAAATATATTTTTTATAAGTAAATTATTTTTTTAAAGAGGCATTATTAATCTTTAGTAAATTACGAATGCACAAATGCTAATTGTTTACTTCATTTGCGAAATATGATAATATCGAGTATTTTACCCGTAAAAATATTACGGGATCTCTTCCAAAAGAAAATTTATTACGATGCACTAAACATGAGCGGCACTCACTTCCAGTGATTATGTACACTCAAAACAGTAATGCCAAGATGTGTATGAAATCCGCAATTTTTTTCACATATCTGCGAAATCATCTGCGATTCTGTAGTTTATTATTACACTGGCTGATATGCCCGGCGTTGCTCGGGCTGTTTTTTCATGAAATTTTGCAATATTTGAATTTGAATATAAATAAGAACACGTGAAAAATCCTTAAAGTATATATTCACTTTGGAAAACTGAAAAAAATTCTTGAAAATGCTTGCACTGGAATCTTGTGTCCAATTGCGTTTTGCCCAGGAAAATTCGACATTGTATCCTTAACATTTTAGGATCTCAGAGAAACGCTATGAGCTTTGAACTATTTCTGTCTATATTAAAAATACTTTATAGATGGATTGAGAGAGTTCAGGAACTCTGTTTAGAGCCTCATCAACATGTAACAAATTCAATAGAGTTGTATTCAGTCATATAGCGTGGAATCATGTCCTGAATGTGGTTGTTTATATTGATAGGGCAATCCTTGCTGCTAAAACTGATGCTTTCACACAATGAGTTGAGCTCTTTATAATTTTCTAATATGTTTAGATCAACATTATCTATAACTTCTCTAAAGGAAGTAACTACATTACAAAAACCATATAAAAATAAATTTTCTCCAGTTATTAGCTCATTAGGGAAAGTACCTTCATCTTTTCAGCAAATGTTTGAGCAGCTGCACGCCCTTGAAGTTGTACTCTTGTTTTAGAATAATTTTTTACATTTCTCCAAAGAGTTTAATAAAAAAAATAAATAATAATGATTATTATTTATTTACTTATTTATTTATTTTTTACTTTTTATAACTATCCCCCTTAAAACGTGAATCTTTATGCAAATCCGTAGCCGACGAAAATGACAGGGTCTGGCACTGAAAAGTTACCCGATCTTCTTGTTAGAAGCATTAATATATAAGAAAAAAATACTGATTGCTAAATACCATTGTTGACGCAACATACAAACACGACCAGCGGATTGTTGATGCAAACACGACGGGATTGATTGTTCACACATGCAAGAAAAGAAACATAAACCAAGTCTATTTCATATATAGATATAAAGATTATTAATTTCTATGTTTTTGAGAGACTCATTTCCAGTTTTAGACTTTTTCCATCATTGTATAGCTTACTTCTAAGTTGCCTTTTAAAACCGGACAAACATACTTACATTACCTTGTATATGTATAGATAAAGCATTTGGAGTTTTTTAAGGGTAATGTACTAATCTAACTTTTAAATGAAATTAAAGTGTTTGGGGTCATATTTAGTTTAAGCTATAGAAATAAGCAATTATTACCATTTTTTGTGACTCTACCAAACATCTGCGAATCCTCCTCATTCGCGACTTCTGGAACCTAACCTCGCGAATGTCTGAGGTCTTGACCGGCGCGACTGTATTTTTAAGGTAACCAAGTATATTATTTGTAAATTCTTTAATGTAAGTATACAGCTACTCCAAAAGTCTTATCTGATATGAGGTATTCAATAGGTTTCGGGCCGCAGGCATGTATAGACTATTGGTATTCAGGATCTTAACGAATTTAATGAAGGACACACGTAAATGCATAGTAAATATTTTTTATACTTGCATATACCCCTAGAGGGTGTAAGTGTCGCGCCTGGTGGTGTGATAAGTTACGCAAAGAAACACACAGTCCAATATCGCTGCATAGGTTGATGTGAGTGTCGGAATTATTCACACAGTTATCACGGAAACATTACAGCACCGCAAAGTGCATGCAAAATGGATGCCCCATCATTTGGAACCAGTACAAGAAGCCTTCCGCTGGCCATGTCATTGGACTTTTTTGGAGGGCTATCATGATGATGAAGATTCTTATCAAGTATTATCACGGGAGACGAGAGCTGGTGAACACACCATTACGAACACACACATTCAAGCGCCAAAGTCTGCAATGGAAACACCCAGGATCACCATCATCCAAAAATGCCCAATGGAACCTGATACTTATTGAATACACATCATACCGTGTTATGCAATGTACAACGAGCTTTTTATCGTCCTATAAATACGAGGTACGTCCAGAAAGTTAAGTTCTGTTTGACAGTACAAAAAAAAAAGTACACACTCAGAAAAAAATTTATTACAAAAATAATCTCCATACCTTGAATTATTTTTCTACATAGCTCCTACTAATATTTTGAAGGCACTTATCATAGCGGGACACGAGTTTTTGTATCCCTCTTCTTAAAAAAATTGCCGCCTGTGATGTCAAACACGGAGTGACCGCTTCTTTTACCCCGTTGTCGTTTTTGAACTTCTGAGCACCAAGGAACGACTTCAGGTGCAAAAAGAGATGAAAGTCGCTAGATAAAAGCGGCCAGAAGTTCAACAACGATGACGGAGTAAAAGAAGCTTTACTACGTGTTTGACATCTCAGGCGGCAACTTTTTATGAAGAGGGATACAAAAACTCGTGCCCCGCTATGATAAGTGCCTTTAAAATGGTGGGAGCTATATAGAAAAATAGCTCAAGGTATGGAGATTTTTTTTTTACTACCAAATGGAAATTACTTTCTAGACGTACCTGCAATATTCCAGAGGGGCATCAATTTGATAGTTTGTCATAATGTTCTTTCTTCCTGAAATAAAGACTGTAAAATTGCTATATTATACTTATTCATCTATGTGTATTTTCAATCTGGTACGTTTCAATATTTCCTATGAGGCCGGGCTTTAGGAGAAAATGTGTAAAATTTTGAAATGTAAAAAAAAAAGTATTATTTTTTAAAAATTACTTTAAATACAAATGTTGCTATAAAATAATGCTCCACATAATATCTAAGGAGGCATTAAAATGTTTTAAAATAATTTAGAATTTAAATGTTTCTTTTTATTTTTTTTTATAATCCTCTTTAACCAGCACCGTCTTTCCGTTTATCAGCTCTTGCCTTCTTCGTAAAGCCAAATCCTTCTCTATCATCAGCTCGTGTTCTTGTCTTCAAATCCTGCTGATCGGGCGTTCCTTGCTGCTTCTTGCCCTTGATTAGATTTGTCAATCCAGCCTTGAAGCTCACGAAGTCACAAACGTAGTCTTGCGCACTGGTTAAGTGAACCCAAAAGATGAAAATCTAAGAAGCTAGTTGGGGGCTATAGGATAGAAACGAGGAACACAATGAAACAATTTGGACAGTGTTTCCGCGTTTTCAACCTTGTGTGAAGATCTGTCTAAAAACAGTTTGGCCATTATCATGCTCGGGTAATTTTTATGTTGGATTCCTCTGAGGCTGAACTTTTAAGTTCAACATGTGTGGACACGCCTAGTTTTACTTCCTCGGCCTCCGTCCTCTCCACCTCTGAAGCTTTAATTCGTCGAGCTAGTAAATGTCAACAAGCGTTTGTGAACGTTCATTACAGTGAGGTATATTCTCCGTAATTAAAGTTCCTTGTTTTTAACTCAAATCGTTCATAGATGTGTAATTTCGAGGCTGAGGAAAATAAATGTGGAGCATTATTTTATAATAATGCTTATTTTTGTTTGCTTGTTTATTTATAAAGGAAGCGTGCTTGATTTCTCTCGCAAAGGGAAAACTTTGAACCGTAAACTTCGAAATTATACAAAGGTTAGTCAACTGGGCTTGAATTTAGGATTAATGTCTTTATGGTTAACCTGCTCTTGTTCTTGGATATCAAGAAACCGAGTGTGCCTTTTTTATTCAAAGAACAGATGTCGAATTTGTTTATTACCTCCAGGATATTTTGTTCTCATCCCTCCGTTTTTTATTTTTAGCAAACGAGAAATTTTTTCTGTGAAATATATATGTAAATAAATGAAGAAGACATGCTACCATAGGAATGCAAAAAGAAGTTCCCTACCACCATGAAGCTTAGACTTATTTTCAACATCAACTCTATTCGATTGGGTTTTTTTCTTCAGTGAAATCTTAATTAATTCAACTGTAGTGATTTAAAAAGAACTATAAATTTTTAATTTAAATAAAAATTTCGTGCCAATCATCCGTCGTAAATTGGAAAATCTACATCTAATTTTTATTCTTTTTTTTTTTAATTTTTGGAAGTTTAAAGTTTTTTTTTCGGTATTTAATTATAAATCGTTCGTCAACCGTGAGTAAATATTCGATGCATTTTCTCTTCTCTCTCGTCCTTTCCATTGGTTTCGTCAAAGCTGATGAAAATTCATGGGAATTTACGGGAGGAAATCAGCGTTGCTTAATGCAACATTCATCTGTTCATCAAGAATGCAAATGAACCCTCGTGCAATATTCGAGGAACCGTTGAAAGACTGAAGTGAAACTGTCAAACGCACAGTTAAAGGCGAACTTCTTTATTTTATTTCATCTGCTCAATCCCCATCTTTTCCTTTTTAACTGCTATAATCTGACGTTATTCATCCTATTTTTAAAATGAATAGGGTATTTTTTTTAATATTAAAATTCCTTAATTCCCTTAAAGGTTTAATTATTCATGTAATTAGACTAATCCTCTACTCGTTTCTATGGAACCAGACGTTTTCTAAAGGATGAACGAGATGAAATGTAATTAATTCCGCAGTTTACAACTGATAATTACAGTGAGATAATCTCCTAGTCTATTATTCAGAGTCGTTGAAGTCTACAGTTTTGCGCATTATAAATTTTTTAATAATTGAATTGACTTTCAACTTGAATATAATTTCGGAGTGTATTGATTTTTCTTTCTTAAATTGAAATAGTTGTTTCTTTCTTTAGTTGTATTATTTATTGCTCATGCGTGGCAGCCAATGCACTTTAACAAATGTTTGGTTATGATTAATACTTTTTTTTTGGCGGAATGCTTTTATGTCTAACGCTGACTTTTCTGAACGACTGCGTCTTCCAGATGTTGTTTGTGAAGCATGACGAAAATGAAAACTTAAATTTCTAAAGAGAAAACTATTTTCTCCGTTCAAGTTTCCAATCAACTTTCTAGGAAGCAGAAGGCTAACATAAATGTCAAAGGAAATAAATTATGCATTATTCTTCCTTGGCTTCTTTATTAATCATTAACTAGTCAGCCGTTTAAAAATTTGTGCGTCATATTCGTTCAAAGAAAAATGTTAAAATATATATTTTTATAAGTTTAAAAAAACCAACAAAAATGGGAAATTAAAAGTGAAAATAATGATACTTAAATTGAATGATTATTTTCTGCTTCTATCTGAAGATCATCTGGAATGGTTTTCAGATGATGCCTCTGTTTCTCCTAAGACTAATAAATCATATGCATATAATATCATAAATTGGGTTGCATGATTGAGACTTGCAGAATAGCCCCGTATCATACCGCCTATACGCTTTTGGAAATTCACAGGCGATCACGATGCAGAAAACACCGCTTGTTTTACCTGTCTTGTAAGCCATCTCCAGATAGTAACTATGTCAGTTAAGATATTCAGATTATTGATGACTAAAGAATGAAGAGTACGTTGAGTTTGCACTTCACAAAGTATTCATTGAACATTCAGACTATGCTATGAGTCCTATATCGTTTTCACTCGACTGACATGATATACGATGATAGTGCAATAGAAACACGTTTGAACTGCGCAGCCGCGAATATATCGGCTAGACAACGGAAAGTAGTCGTTTATATGTATTGTTTAACACACCAGAGACGGCATCACAACATTTTCGTGAATATCTTCTTATGAATTTAAAAGAAACAAATGACCACTTCTGTATTCTTCCATTTTGGACCCTTCTAGAAGTTAATGTCATAATCGCGATTGCTTGCATAGATTCCCATATAATAGACGCGCACCACCAACTTAATTTTTTATTACCTAAACATATTCTCCAGTTAATAACCAATATACTTTTGTTTATTAATATTTTGCTACTTAGAAACTTTTATTTTAAAACAAATATTTGAAGAAATTGCAATATGCAAATAATGCAAGAATACTAATGCTGTTTTTGAATTTCAAGAGCAATTTACTCTTCTATAAATATAATTTCACATATCTTTAACTTCCGTTTATGCTATTTTTGAATAAAATAATTTTAAATATCCAGAAACGTTATTTTTAGTTTTTTTTGTAATAAAAAGACAGGCATGTTTTATCCTGTGAGAAATGATTGCTATTATTCAATTTTATATTTGTTTTATTTTATGAAAGGTAAAAATAATGCAAAATATCAATTTTCAACTATTTTATTTTTATAAATGCCTTTCCTGATTTATTCATTGTCTAGTTTTCAGGGAAAAAGACGGGTTTTTGAATTTCTTTCTATAAGTTGCATTTTTAGATATTATTGAAAAGTTTTTTGAGGTTTTCCATTAATTCTGAGGTAAATTAAGTGATAGATAAAAAAAATTCATGAATTTCATTTTTGAACATTAAAAAAAGTAGTTTTAAATTGCTCCACCATCCGTGTTACAAACACCCGCGCCACCTCTGGATTGTTAAGTTGTGCCGTGTTCCAGAGGGTTTAAGATAAATTCCTTGTGGAGGCTCTAGACCAGAAAAAAATTAAAAATGGTCATTTCTAAAGGAATAAGCAATATTTATTTAACAAACTTCCTTTGATGGATCATAACGATTATAACAATTGCTTAAGCAGAGTCTTTTAGCTTAATGAATTCCAGGAATAGCTATTTCTTACAATATAGCCTATGGTAACAATTCTTACTATATCACCCACACATGGGTATGGATTTTGCTAATCCCTGTAATTCCTTAACTATTCTTTGACCTTTGCTTAGGTTGTCCCCAACATTTTTTTTTAGAATTTAATGCTAGCATGCTAGAATAGTTAAGTACTCCTGATACATATCCATTTTTATGTGCCTTTCTTCACTCACAAGGGAACCCCCACATAGCCGAACCGCTTTAACAATAGAGTCTTTGTATGTCTATGTATGCTGAAATTTTTTCGTTTTCGCGGTTTATTTTGAAAGAAACACAATTTCGCACTCTCTTATTTTGCAAGCATCTATAGTAGCTTCATATGAGTAACATATTTCAATTTGGTGGAAATCTGTGACATACATGTTCGAGGGATTCCCTTGTCGGTAAGATGCTAACTTTGCTAAACCGTTTTAGTTCACTTCATACATCCAGAGCTATCGATCCATAATTCAGTAAGGTAGAAAAGTTCTATGCCCTTTTCCGGATTAAAGAATTCCTCTTGATCTTTCTTCTTCAGAAAAATATTCCATCTAAGTGGTTCAAACTGGCGAACTTAACAAAATGCAATTTATCTGTTACTTTAATAAAATCTCGATTCCGGCTTCCTTTTCAAAATGGCGACTTCAATTCCATGAACCATACATTCCCTCGTAATATCAATTCCAACGAAGCTTCAAGGAAATACTTTCAGGCATCTATTCAATTGGCTTAATGAAAAAGTCCCCTCTATTTCTGCAATTGGAAAGAAATACCTTTAGTTTTCTTTGGAGCCTAGCTTCTGTATTCCAAACAAGTTCTTAGTCTCTCCTTTCTCTTCTCCTTCCACTCCGCCTCGCACCCTGTTTTTCTTTCCTTATTCCTTTCTTTTCTTATCAAGAAACAAAATCCTTTTTAGGTTTTTCCATTATTTTCAACAATTTCTTTTCACCAAAAAAAAGCTGTTTTGTATACAACCAAGGAAAGACGCATCATATTGTTGAGGAAAAAAATAAAAACAGATTCATATCAGTGGCATACCTTAAGAATGCCACAAAATACTAATGAAGCGTCTGTATAAGCTGTATGCTTTTTTCTAAGAGTTGTGATTAAGTTGGAAGATGGCGGTCATGGTAAACAATCCGTCCAAAGATAGTCTACGTGCTGTTATTCCCTTTTTTGGCCTCTGAAAGGCGTCAGTCGATGGAAATCGGGTATCAGTGCTGTTCGATATGAATACACCTTGGCAACGTTTACGTGCCAGCATCAGGAATAAAAGTCCCGGGAAAATCAAGTTGTATTATCCTTCTGCATAATAATGCCCGACCTTATGTAGCCCGAAAGACCTGCTCGCTCGTATACGTTGGCAAATCTTAGAACATCCATCTTAGACTTGTCTCCGTGCGATTTACATGTTTTTGATCTTCTAAAAAATCAGTAATGGATGAATTCCGACGATGACGTAGAGTTTTCTATTATGCAATGGTTCCGCCAAAAACCGCAGGATTTTTACGAGATGGGAATATGGGACTCGTGTCTTAATGCTCATGGAGATTTCTTTTAAATTCTTTGAATAATTATTGCTTCCCAGTCTTTAAACATGTTTCTATTGAACAATCTTCGTAGATGAAAGCCTCTTTCCTTATCCGACCACGGGAAAAATGTCAAGATCTAATGGTTTATCTGTAATGAGTTCTTTTTTTAATTTCTAGCGATGAGTATGTGCATCCTTGACTAACGTTAACTGCCACATTTTTAGGTATTAGCTAACAGAAATTCCGCCTAAGACAGGATTCTGATGGATTGAGAATTTTCTTTAAAATGCTTGTTCACATACTCTTTTTAGAACGGAAGTACAATCCCATCACCAGTTTGCTTGCTGCACGTTAAAAATTCCTCGCATAGGAAGAAATTCCCCTCCTGCCATAAACTATGAGGAAAAGTCAATAAGAAGTCACAAATGATGATCTAAAATACACTAAGTGGGATAGGAATGTGAAACACAGCTAGATTTGCACTTTATAATCTTCTTATATTTTAACATAATTCCCGCCCTTTTTGATACGTTTGTCCCATTGATGCACTAGTTTTCAATACCACTCAACCACTATTCTTAAGAATTTTCCTGTTCCTGGCCTATTGTTAGCTGTAAGTGCAGTAGAGCTTTACAGTTTCATGTAATCTAACAGTATCCGACTGTCTCTGCAAATGATCTGTGCTGTCTAATTCTGTTAGAATTACTCGAAAGACATGAACTGTTGCTCAATGAAAATTAGTTTTTTCCCAATAAATTTCATGACCGTTTCTTAATTTCTTAATTCATTTAATAAGGCACACTTCCACCAGAAATGAACTTTAATGCAATCTGTAAGTATGCCATAAACACTGGAGATATAACCCTACCCTTTCCGTCATATAAAACTATTGATAAAAAATGAATTGTGGTTTATAGAAAATTTTCACAACTTATCTCCCGTTAAGTGTCACAGTGAATCGGCTGTGTAGGACCTCTTTCTATCTGCTCAGAGTTCTGGAAAAAACGGGTCCACAAATACTGATTTGGATATAAATTAAGAGACGAAATGGGCATATCATATGGATTCGGCAACCATAACAGAAAAAAATAAAATGAAGGACTCACTCCTTCATCACCGTAATCAAGAAAAGTACAACCGTCTTCTACTTCTGAAGCCGCCTTTTAAGTTTTGGCTTAAGCTGGAAGCAACCAGTTACTGTGTGACATTTTCATTATTCCGCAAAGCCATACAAATCCAACGATGTCGGGTCTCACTTTTCAAACCATACCAAGGGGAATCGTTTCACGCTCGACGACGAAACCTGGAAAAGGTTTGACTTGTGAAAATAGCTAAGAAAGAAATAACGAACAATGTTGTTTCCATTCTGTCTATCTGAATCATTCATCATAAAGGTCCAGTTAATTAAGTAGACAGAAAATTCATTTCGCTCAGTTCATAATATGGGGAAACAAATGGTCAGTTTTATGGAATAAGTAGAAATCTGCGCCGTTCATGAAATATAATATCTCACTTCCGAAAATATTACACCAGTTTAAATAATGGTAAAGGCGTTATGCCAGCGACTTAGAGCCACTGCAAGAGACCTCCTTAATCTTCTTAATTTAAATTTCCCATTCTTTTCAGTGCCCCTTTATTCTTCCAAACGTATGAAAACCACTTGAGTTTGGATCAACGCTCTAAATATTCCTACTTATTGATAACATCAGTCATTATCATAAATTCTAAACACTGTCTTGTCAATAAATGTTTACGATAATAATGTCATTATTTTCCCATTGCTCACTCTAAAGTAAGAATCAACATTATTTTAATTATTTCCGAATATCCCCTTTTACTGTGATGGCTTGGAAGCATTAAAGCTTTCAGTAAAGTTTATTGGTTTAGCCATTAATGTTTATTTATATCCAACCCCTTTCCATTATTTTAAGTTACTTATCACTTATGAACTCTGATTCCTTCTTGTAAAGGTGCGCATGCTGAAATCATATACGTGATTTATAAAGTTCCACCAATTTCTGCTTCCGATGCTCAGTTAACCGTCGTATTCCGCACATATAAAGGAAGCAAATGTCAATCTCCAGAGCATTTGACGATCTCATTAAATGGTTAAAATAGCTTAAAATGGAGAAGAAAGCAAAATTCTAAAATATTAAACAATCATATGATCTTAAAAATTGATCTTCTGAGATATCACTGAAAGACCTTACTAATTTATTGAGAATTCTTTGCTTTCTATTACGCTCAAGACCGTAATATTCTTAATATGACTAAAGTACATGTATCTCCAAAATTAATAAAACAATTGAATCATATGACCTGCTTAATACTTCAACACAATTTCCAAGTTTAAGCAAATCTTAAGAACACATTTTTAATAAGAAAATTTTTAAAAAGACGAATGTACAAACAATTTACAGAATTTTTTATATATATTATCTCATTAAAAATTGTAATTATTTCAGTTTTTGAAGATCTAAATACAAAACTGAACAAGCCATAAATGTTAAAAGCATTCGAATACGCCCATCTTTAAAACAGATCTGGCTTACCACGAACAGTAACACTTGCCTGACATCCTCCTATTTAATGTCTATTAACACGGAATGTTCCACTTTCACGAAGTTGGCATTGTACACGTTGAAATGTTCTAATGTTTGGTAACCACTGATTGGGGTACCGTTCATGGTATAATCTACGAGCAAATGTGGCATTGCCCACCGGCTATTCCATACACAAAATGTATGTCTGCAAATTCTTCATTTGTGTATGCTGCCGTCAAGTACAAGAGTTTGCAGAAGTTAAACAACTACTCCAAAGGTTTAAGGAGTCAACGGTTAACTAAAAACACACTGAAAATAAATTCTAATTTGTATGCTGCTTGCATGCATAATTCAACTGGTAATGGGTTGAGTATTTCCAAAATTTTTCCCTGTAGCAATTTAATGGTGGACTTTAGACCATCCATTCTTTGGTAAAAATAAATGTAGTAAAATTTAGACATAGTAAAATTTTGAAATGCCGGACATCATTTTGAATCACCCTATATATGGTTGATCCGATTTATATTGAGATCTTTAAACTTAGAAATATTTACAATTTATAAAAGGATATTAAAATTTATATTTTCGACATTTATATTGGCATAAAAATATTTTGAGTAGATTGTACAGGTATATTTCTTTTTTTTTTTAATTTTTTGTTAAAAAAAGTAAAATCTGAAGAGTTGCTTAAGTTTGTTTTTTCAATTTTTTAAATTAATAAAATTTTTACAGCACGTTAGACTTTGTAAAATAAATAAATAAATAAATAAATAAATAAATAAATTATTTCAAATCTTTCATTTCCTTTCCAACGATTCAAGTACTTAATAAAACATTTCTTTTCCAAATTATTTAAAAGATTTAAAATTCAACAATAATTAATCAAAAAACAGATTCGTAAAATTTCACAAAATGACAGGTTTAGTTGAAATTCATAAAGGTGAATGAACATTTCTTAGTAAAGAATTAAATATTTAGAATAATTTATAACAATTTTGACTTTTGTAGCCTAATAATAATTTGATATAATTTGTTGTTTACTTACTTTTCAAACCCGCTTATCCGTTAGGGTCGCAGGGGCAGCAACCCTATGGAGGATCTCCAGCGATCGCGATCTTCCACCATCAGGCGCATATCCTCCCTGGTAATACCCAAGTGACTCGAACCCAGATTCTCCAAGTAGTCTAGCCTATTGTTGTTTAATCTATTTATTAATGATCTCCCTATTGTTTTATCTCCCGTATTATCTATTTTTATGCAGATGATGCCACTCTGTTATTCTCTAATTCTGATATAACGTAGCTGATATCTAACATCAATTTGTCTTTATCATTGAAGCAATGGAATGATACGAATTCTCTCATGGTTAATATTGATAGAACAAATTTGATGCTCTTTTTTCAACGGAGTAAACGAAATAGTCCAGATATTCCTATGATTCTTTATGATAATCACTTAATATATCGGCGAATACGGTTAAATACCTAGGCTTGTTACTATCGCATGACCTTACTTACTTGGGATTCACATATAGATTCACTCATAACTAATCTTAATAAAAACAAGAGGTAATCTCCAAATATCTTCCGAATAACATTCTTTTACTTTTTTTACTTTTCTTGGATTCATTCATCACTGTGCTACGGAATAATTTTCTGGGGATCAAACCACCTCATACAATTTGAAACGAAGTTTAATGCTATAAAAATGGTTTTTGCGAACATTATCAAAAATTCCCAAGGCTTCTTCAGTTTCGCATTTATTCCAAGAGCTACAAATTTTAACTATTTATCAGCTGTTTAGGTTTCAACTATGCTCCATTGTATATAAAGCTATAAATTCCATTTTAACAGTGACATCCCCTCTCGTTATAAGTCTTAACCAGGGCAATCACAACTGTTTCACTAGAAAAGTACCCGATAGACATCTTCCATTACTAAAACGAGGATATCTCCACCGCTGTTTCCTATAAGGGTCCAAAAATGTGGTTTTATCTACCTATCAACATTAGGTCAACAGCTCCTTATACATAGTCTAGAAAGCTTTTAAAACGCTTCGTATTAATTAATACACGTCTATAACTTAACTAATTCAAGAAAGACTGGTATATTAAGAGTTTATAAATGGTTATTTTATAAATATTATTTCTGATAAACAACTTCTAATGTTGTTCTTTGTTCTGAAAGCAAATTTCAGTTGGTTATTTGAATTTGTAAGTCATATATTTAATTTAAATACTAGCCAATGTTATTTTATGATTTTGTAATTTGTTATTGTTGGAAAACCCATTAACTATAAATTATAAAACACCCTAAAAATTAACAGCTCATTTACTAACCAAATATATTGTATTTTTATTATATGTAATTTTGAATTATAGACGCCCTCTAGGTTCTAACTTGTCGGTCCTTTACCATACAGAACATAGTTGGGCGTTGATGTATGTACTTATTTAACAAATAAATAAATAAATAAATAAATAAATACATATAATTTTTTAAAAAAAAAGGTATATTTGTTTACAGTTTCAGATTGGAGATGAAATTTTTTATTAGGATTTTTGAAATTTTATGAATTTGTTTTTTGATTAATTATTATTGAAGTTTTAAATCTTTTAAATAATTCGATTATTCACTTCAACGTAACATTGTCATTCTTCTCCAAATTTTATGAGTTTGTCTCGTTTTGGAAATCTACTTCAGAACTAGCATTCTTTTCTACCAATCATTCTTTAATATACTAGCATTCTTTTCCATATTTTCCATAACTGTACAAATTTTTCTACCAATCACATCCAAAGCTCACAAGGATTGATTTCGTCTATGTACGCTCCTGTGGAGAAGGCAAATAAATCCCGTTCTAATATGCAGTATATATTTTATATATTTTTTTCCCTTCTTCTAGCTCCACTTCCCCTCAATTGATTTGGTTTCCTGTCGTAAAGCGACGTGAGTCTTCCTCTATTTTATTCGTACAGTGATTTAAACAGTCGTGAAAACGTCACAGTGCGGAGGTGGATAAACACGGCCGGAGAAAAGAGAGCCGCCAATTAAATCAGTAAATAAAGAGCGCCGACCATAAAACTCCCAAGGAGAAGGCCTAAAATCCATCTCATCCACCCCCGCATTCGTCTCGCCTTCCCGAAAATTACCTGCATTACAATTCTTCTCTTATCCCCCCACCTCCGTCCTCTTTCTCCTTTTTCACTCGGCACACACACACACACACACACACACACACACACACACAAAGCAAATTCTTATTTGTGCTTCTATTCTGAATAGCGAATGAAAGCACGAAGCCAATTACAGATAAGATGCTTAGACGTTTACACAGAACGGCGAAAATAAAAACCAAACGCACACCCAACCGCACAATAAAAAGGACAGCGGATTTACATGTTAAAAGAGCATTTGGATTTTTCCCTTCTGATGCTGTGTTAATTTAAGAGTCCGTAAAGGCAGCTCCCTTCCCTGTGTTAACTTTAAACTCTTGCGTCACGGAGTTTATATTCGTGGGCTTATGGACTATTTATTCGGTAAATTTGAGAATTTAATTTTTTAATCAGAGAAGAATTATTTTACTTGTCCTTATAATAATACATTCGCCTTTCTGATTTTCATTATTTTCTCAGTATTCAGCTAAATTCTAAAACCAACTAAAAATCTAATCAGTTAAATAGAAGAGTTTGCTTAACCAGCATTAGTCAAAATTCGTGTATGACTAGTGTATGATTAAATGACTAACACCATTACTCACAGCAGAATTTCCCTGTTTTTGTCATTTCCTCCCCCCTCCCCCACTCTCCCATTAACCCCCACCCCACCTTTTTCCAACTCCCCAGAGTGGTTTAAACGAATATTTCGAGTCGGGAGACGAGATCGACCGACGCGTAAAGGCGAACATGCATCAGGTTATGAATTAAGGAAATGCACCTGAATATTACCTGGAAGATAATTACCTGGAGATATTGGGAGAGGAAGGCGAAGTTAAATTCAGGCTCAAGTTCATAAAAAATAATGTTGTTAAGAATCGATAACGAAATCCCTTAACGCCAGAAGGGCCGCAGGAAGGTGGAATCATTAAACGCTGTTATGTCGTGGTTTATTAATAAGTTGTTTGAATTTTATAGGCAAAATCTTGTGGGCTTTTTTTTATGAAACTCGCATTTTCTTGACTTACGGAAGCCATATTTTACTTCAAATGTGTGTAGAATTTGAGATTTTTAATCCGTCTCTTATTACCTTCCTGCACTGATATTACCTTCTTGCTCCTATTTTAAAGGAAAATTGGAATAAGTTCACTCACGCAATCAGAGAATTTATATAGAAATAAAATGAAGAGATATTTATGTTATAGAATTATAAATTTAGTAAATCGTGATTTTAAAACCTTGAGGGAAGTGAAAATAAAAATATTCGTGCAAGAATTTTTTTTAGATGAGAACATGTTCAAATATTCGAATTTTAATAATATCGTAGTAGGTGAAATGAAAGAAAACTGACCATATCCTGCAAGAAGGAAAAAATTGTATCATCACATGTTTTTTTTAACGACCACCCAAATACTAAATATATATTTTATCTTAATATATAATTCTAATTTAAAAAATTATATCCTTACAAAACCTCAACTCAAAAAACAAAACTCAAATTTATTAAATTTCCTTAAATAATTTATTCAAATTATTCAAATCTATTAAAATTTTCGTTAAATTAAGAATATTTGTGAAAACTTAAAAAATATTAATCTTATCAAAATCTCTCTAAAATATCAACATTTTTTTTACATACTTATCAAGATAATTCAATTCAAATTTATAAATTGGATAATATCTATATCCAAATTTTCACATATTTCTTAAAATGAATTTTACTTTAATAGTTTTTAATTTTCTTGTTTTTAATTGTGGAAATCTTTGATGTATTTCTCACGCCGAAGATAACATATTCCATCCAGCAACCACAACACTGTAGTCCATCGGTTCTGTCCTTTTTAAATCGCACATAGAAGACATTAAATTTGTTTAATGGGATATAATTTTAATCCTTTGAAAAATATAACATTTAGAAAATTGTAAGTCACTGTATTTTGCATGGCTACCCTCAACTGGCCTGAACGTCATTTTTCGCGAAAAGTATGAGTTATGCAAGAGAATTTCAAATGAAAGCTAATTCATGCTATCTTTGAATTGGGGAAGTTTCTAACAACAGATTTCAGCCTGATGCATATTTTTCCAGTTATCAAAGGAAATGGAAAATCTGTTATGAATTAAGCAGAAGGCTTACATTTGATTAAACGTAATAGAAACACTGGACAATAAACCTAATTGCACAGGTGTGTGAGTTGCGAAAATGAGTAAGCAGCGTTGTAAAATCTAATTGTCGACTTATATAAAACAACGGTTTAAAAAAACTTGGAAGGCAAATAATTCACCTAACGTCTTTATTTATCCCCGTTGAAATTGAATTATTCGCTCGTGCTGGTTGAAATTCTATTTTGACATATATTTGGTCAGTCGAGTCATTCTTAAACTGATTTCGTAGTAACTTTCGGTTCTCCTTTCATTAATTTGTAAGCATCTTTAGATAATTTAGACGATTTTATTAAGTTTCTCTCTCAGTTTTCTGATGTATATAGAAGTTTCGTTAAATCTAATAAGTTGTATATTAGATACTAACTAAGTCCTTGCGTTGCCCTATTTTATAAATGAATTTTATATAAAATATTTTTAACTATTTACCAAAATTTATTTAACTTTGTAATTTAAGATGTTGGGGTCCTTTTTGATCATTGCCTAACTTTTAATAATTCACTTTTAGATAGTTTCCAAGAAAGCTAATCGGCTTTAAGGTCTGCTTTACAGGTTTCTTCAAAATTAAACGGTTCCACTATTTCCTATCTTACCTTAGTGTTTCCTATTATTGTCTGCAATTCGGAGATTTGTTTTTATATTCTCCTACCCAGTCTGTTATTACAATTTCTCGTAGGCAAAAATTTCTTAATTCCTTTCTAAATTTTTGTACTATTTCAATTTTTAATATTTTTTCTGAATATTGTCTCTTCCATTCCATTCATTCCGGTTTGTTACATTAATTTTTAAATTTTGATTTATTTATTTATTTGGAGATTAAGAAACTACAATATCCACTGGGGTGGATGGTCAAAGACCGACAAATGAGGCCCAAGAGGTGTAACTGATATCAGTATAAATAACAAATAAGGTAAAAGAATAAATAATACATTTGAGTAGAATTAATACAAACAATACAATCCAAAAACGGCCAACAAAACAAGGAAATAGGCCAGAAAGTAAAAAAAAAAAATATATGCAATTATCAATAAATGCATAATAACTATAATAATGCAACGAAAAAATGCTTAATAATTTAATTGACCAAAATCGAACATTGACCATCTATTTGAACAAAGGTAAGACAATGATCGTTTGTACTGCCGTACACCTTAATACAGGGTTCTCCCCAGACCCTTTTGAACGGGCGCACCGCCCGGCTGATTTTGGTAACCGCCCGGCTGAATACACGAAAAACTGCACACCACTGCATAATAGTTTGTTTTTAATTTTTTTCCGCCCGGTTATTTTATCTTTCCACCCACCTGAAAAAAATTTCTGGGGAGAACACTGTTAATACGAGTATATAATATCAAAACAAGATAAAATCTAGGTAGAGTATATATAAAATAGGCGCTGCGGCACTGGACAAAACTTAGTTAAGAAGATCATACCATAATTTATTAATGATATATCACAGGAGGCATGGCGATTGATCTAATTACGGCTCTCTTAAAGGTGTAGAAAGGGGCCAGAATTCGAATTCCCATAGGAATAGTAGTCCATAATTTAACACCAGCAATAGATAAACTGTTTCGATAATTAGAGCGCTATCTGGGCAAGTAAATATCACCTGCCTGCCTGATCGGGTATTTGTGCCTGTCACTATTTAGGCGAATATCAAATGGGACAGGAGTCAAAAGAAGGAGATTGATAGACTTGTACACATAAGAGGCGAGTTGTAGCCGGTAGAGCTGTGTACCGTAAGAATACCTAAAAGTGCGAAATGGTGGGAGACTAGTGACCGCTTAGGGATGTTTATCAGACAGCGCAGGAACCATTTTTGCAATTTTAGGAGTCTTTTCAAGTTGTAAACAGAAGTAGTTCCTCAAAATATTATTCCGTAACACAAATAAGAGTGAATCCAGAAATAATATAATTGCGTAAGAATACTCGTGGTAAGCAGTATAACTTAGATATAACACCCGGTGTAAATTAAGTGTGGTCAATAAGCAGTTAACGTGTTGGTCCCAAGATAGATTGTGGGATAAAGTTAGTCCCAGATGTCTAAATGTATTAACAACAGCAACTGTTCGGTTCCCATAGAATAATAAAGGGAATGGTGAATATCGCACATATTATGCTGATAAAATAACATAACCTTAAAAAATCAGCCACTACACTTAAAATAAATTTAAACCACAATAACTTAAGTAAACTAACAAAATATTATAAATTGAAGGAAATTTATTGAAGATTTAAATAGATTTGTTTAATATTTTCCTAACGATTAAAAGTATTTGGTTTCAATTCTATTATTCAATCCCTTTTCCATAAATTGAATAATATTTTTTTTAAATTGCCTCTGAGCAATTTTTTTATGTAAATATAAGGTGATTAACGTGTGTAACAAAACTTTGGCATTTTGTTGAGGAAGTCAGGTTGAGCAAAAATGTCATACGAACATAGGTCACATTCCAATTAGATACAGAATTACAACAAATCAAAGTTTTTGAAATAATATTAGGATAAGATTGCCTTTTTCATAAATTCAAAAACATACCACATTTGTGTTATCATATAAGATGTTCGCAATACTGGCTTTTAATTTACTTCATATTTGCTAATAAATTTAAAACATAAAAAGGATATTTTGGTTATAAATAGAAATCCATCTAAGATAATTTTCTGAAATTTCCCATTAAAAGCGAAGGCGTTCCGTTAGTTTTGTTAATAGAGTGAACGAATTAAAAATTAATAAAGACTCGGTGTGCTTCGTGACCTTCAAGAAAAGTGATGAAAAGGAGGAACACCTGATATAAAAGGAGTCCCTCCTGTCTCCGAGCTCTGGCGCTTTTGAACTTTTCTGTTTCCTTTGGAATCCAATTACAAGGCAGTTTTCTCTTCTCGGAAGCTTGTGGAGTAGTATGACATAACGCGACTTGACATTGTCCCAGTTTTTCCCCTCTTTAGAGATACTGGGTTTTTGAGAGTCGACACCCGAAAAGAAAAAGGAGGAGAAGAATTGGTCAACTTGCCGGATCATTTTAGGGTGGTCCTCCTGGTGTCTGAGATAAAAAAGAAGGAACAAAAGAACCATTCTGTTCTGTTATGCAGGTCTCCTGTTTTTATGATGACGGCTGAACCACCCACCCACTCTTCTTTCTTCAGAAGATATTCCCATTTCTTTATTCGATCTTTATGATTTAAGCATGCAGTAGCATGAAAGACATGTAAAAGGAAGAGAAGAATACAAAGTTGTGGAGAGAGAGAGAGAGAGAAGAGGCTCATGGTGCGTGATGTCTTCCAAAGGCTGAGTCCCCAGGAAAATCCCAATTTCACGGTCTCCGATCGCTACAAGGGACTGAAAATGGGTTCTTCTGGTCGTACTTTTATTTTATTTCTTTTTGCATGGAGTATTTTTTCTTTTTAAGTTTTTTCCCTCCCTCTTTTACTTCGTTCCTCCCATTGACCCTCTTGACAGGATAGCGATGACACTCGTAAAGCGTTTAAATTTCAAGCGTCCTTCTCCAGCCTCCCTCTTGTTCGCCCTGTTAGGTCCTCCCATTGCAATTTCTCCCTTCCCTACAGTTTTTCCTACTGTTTCTACTTGGCGTAAGCGTTGATTCAGTTATCGTAATGAAAGCAGAGACAACAACTCGAATTAAAAAGCCTAGGAGTGGAAGTCTGGTTCGACGTAATTGCGTTAGGCCTGGTGGTCGCCCATTGAGTTGACACTTGGTGGCGGATTGAATCCGATGCAAGCGCCAAACCCCTAATGATTGTTTCATCACCAGCGCATAAAAGAATCCTTTCCGCTTCGCTTTTGGTCTTTTAGCCCACCCCCTCCTACTTATATCGCTTTTTTTTTCAAACATTCCCCTCACTCTTATCGGCGATTGGCTTCGTCAGAAGATTGCATCAACAAATTGCTCAGTTTCTCTCGAGATTAAAATCTTTCCCCTTCTCGGATTCATGATCAGTAGGAGATCAAAAATTCACCCTTCTTCCCTTACTTTTTCTCACTGGCTTATTTTATTCCCATAGATTTCTCATTCCCGTACAAATCTTTTTCCCTTTCCAATGCGCTTTCTCTCTCCGCGCTTTATTTCTTTTTTTAATTTCGTTAGCGCTCCCCACGGATCAGCTATAACGTTACGAAAATTGACCATAACCCCTTCCGCCTGACTTATTTGCTTCCCTTTCTCTTTGTCTTCCTTTTCCTTCCCCCCGTCCTTTCGTTTGCGATTGTAATGAAAGATGATATATGGCCTACGCCGCTGCTTACCACACAATTTATGCCAAGCTTTAATTCACACATTAGAAGCAGGCAGTTTTACTCGACCGATAAACATCGGCGTTTATCTTCCTAAACCTTTTTTAAATTCGGTATTGCGATAAAATCTGTCTTTCAAGTAGATATTCTTTATAGGGTGTAATTTCACATATACCCCCTTCTGAAATTGTGCTTTATTTAAAGTGAATTTAATTTGTATCCTAAACATTGCTAACTTGTTTGAAGAAATCGCATCTGGCCGAAGATTTGCCTAGAATGCTCACTATAAAACTGATTTTATAAGCAAAATTTATAGTTAAACTTGAAGTTTGTATAAATCCAAGTTTATTTTTTTACAATTACGATTATAATCGATTTTAATTATTTACAGAGTTGTTATTAAATTTTCCCTACTTAACTCTTATGTGGAAAATGAGCGATCGTATGAAGAGGAGCCGTACTGTAAACATTGGCAACGATATGGGCTGGAGGAGTAATGAATAAGCAATTCCATTGAAACACTTTTAATGCGTTGCAATATCATTGGTGTGAAAAGAAGCGCCCTTCCATAGTGCTTTATTCGGCGATATTCTCGAAGTACATCCGGAGTGTCGATGTTATTTTGATAATAGAACTTGACCAATAATGCCCTGCTCTTCTTATCCATGTTGACTCTTCAACTACTGCACTGCTGTACTGGTCCGTGAGGCTAGCAACACATGTGACTGCGCCTGGTAGTCTTGTATTGTACTAATGGAATTGGTGAACATGTAAATCTTGTGGCCCAAATCTGGCATTATTGCTACTATGTTTGGTACACGAACTATAAATAGTTTCCTGTCAAGGGTGGTTAAGTAGAGAAAGCTTAATTATAACCATTCTGTATATACAGGGTGTTTCTAAATGGAAGGACAAATAAGTACCTAGCTTGATCCTTTGCATGTCAGATTTAAAGTTTCTTATGCAAAATGTTCAAAACTCAAATGATAAGGGTCTAAACATCACGCGAAGTTTGCTGAAAGTCTGGCGAAAACGTCATTTAACCTCATCAAGTGGTATAGTTCATGGTTGGTTTGGTTGGTATTAACGTCCCTTCAACTACTATGTTCGTTTCAGGACGGCGTTATAGGGGCCGCAAATTTTGCCTCGAGAGGGTTCTTTATCGTGCAGCCGGCAAACGACTAATTGACCAATAATTGGTAAGGGACCAACGACTTTACTCCCCTTCCAAAGGAAGTGCGTGATCTCCGGATTTCTCCCTGAAAAATTCTCGTCGTCCTTGGCCTGGATCGAACCCGCGTCCTCGGACATCAGAGGCGTTCACGCAACCACTGAGCCACCGAAGCCAATCAGTTCATTATTTGGTAAGTGGAATAGACTGAAATGTTCTTTGAATAGGACATTGTTTTAACAATTGAAAACACGCAGCTCTACAGCAATAGTGTGCTTTTGTTTTGACTACTTATTAATAAAGCACTATATTGTTTTTTAAAACTTTCTCGCTTCTTTGAATTTAATGAACTGCTGGTGCGGAAAGTTCACGAGGCCAACGAGATAACACGGCCTGTAAACGGAAAAATCACCTGACCATCGAGGTGCTAGCAACAATTCAACCTTCATTGTTTCCAACAAAAGGAAAAACACTGATTAACATCCAAGATGGACACAGTGAAGGTTGGATTGTTGCTAGAACCTCGATGGTCAGATGACTTTTCCGCTTTCAGGCCTTGTTATCTCGTAGGCCTCGGAAAGTTCATAAGTGACGTAACGATGCGATTTTTTTTTTTTTTACATCCCCAATTTTGAGTTTTTGACATCTTCGATAAGGAACTTTTTGCTTCGATTGGTGCATGGAATCATGCTATGTACGTATTGTCCTTTCAATGAGAATCGCCCTGTATAAACCATGCGTTTCATTTTAGCACCGCATGTAGCAAACTGTAGCAAATTAATTAAATGTAGCAAATTAAAACATCATAGCAAATCAATTAATCGTTGGCGTGCAGAAAAAAAAAGATGTATTCTCGTAGCCGTAGAAGTATTCCAGTTGACAGTAAGCACTTGAACATTTGACCATAAGCGCATCATCTAACAAGTGAAAACATAGCCGACTTGAGAAGCCATACAATGATTGTGCAGCAAAGCTGTCTTACCTTCCCGGGATATTATAAAGATATACAGCCGTGTATGATCTTGTTACTTTACTTATTGAACCACCCTCGTAAATATAACCTGTCCGGTGATTCACATGAATCATATAATGATAGAAAATACATTGTATTTATGCATATGTCATTCCGTGAGGAAATTTGAGATCGTCGATTCGAATCGGACTCGAAGGGCATATTTGTTTTTTTGCTTTGTGATTTCTAGTATTTCAATACTTGGTATCACATTATATGATATTTTTTTGTATTTACCCCTAGCTTTATGCTTAAAGTCTTTTCTTTTTCTTTTCTCTAATATTGCGAAGGCCAAATAATTGCCTTCTCACTCAGTAACTCATTGCTGAGTTATTAGCATTATGTAAAAACTATTTCTTCTTCCTTCTCCAAATACGTTTATAAATCAATTTAATAAAATTGTTATGTACAATTTAATTTAATTTTAAATTTAATGAAATAGATCGAAGATAGAAATTTGTCAGACTAAAGACGAGTGAATTATTACGAGTCTAACTAATGCGACTTAAAGCAACAGTTTTTGCTATTTCATTCGTTTGTCTTAATTATTTTCTTTTCTTATTTCAATACAAGTTAAATTTCATTCCCTTTATCTTAGCTTTTTTACTGTCAAAACAAGCGTATTAGTCTTTATTGTAAATATATGCTCTAATTTGAAAGACCCGCCCAAAATTGAAAATTTAATAGCAATTTAATACAAAGAAGTTTACGGCATCAAAGCATATCCATGTTAATTTTAACTCTTGGCGCCGCAGCTTTTAAGCAATATATACACGAGCTGGAAACGTTTACATCTGTAATGAAATAAGTATTACCAGAAACCAGCAAACATTCACTTTTCTTTTAGGCTCTTTTCCAGAAATGGCGCTTATTAATCGATTATGCCGACGAAAATCTCGTTTTTATGGGAGCCACGTGTGCAACTCAACAGCCGAGTCTTTGAAGAAACATAATTTATATTCCTTTTCGTCTTCATCTACCGACCAAAGTGATGAGTGGATGGGATATTGAGGTTATAAATAGAGCTGTGGATGAAAAAAAACGTACAAATAACTCTCTTGTAAGGTACCGAGGGGCAAAAGAGCAAGACGAAAAAGGGGAGTTAAGTTGCAAAGAAGCTCATTCTTTGTTTCGTTTTATGACCAAATGTTTGAAGAGCGCTTTTCTTGGAAATGTAAAACTAGCAAATTGTAAACATAAACCAATTTTGCTTGTTGCTTCATTTGTCTTCGTTTTTGCTTTTTCCAGTTCCATTTACTTGAGTTACGAACAAAGAGAGTCTTTCATCGTCGTCCTGTTTTCCCCTACTGTCGCCGCCCCCCCTTCGTCTTCTTTCTTCTTCTCTTTCATCCCCCTCTGGTCCCCTTAGAACTCCGAACATCAAAATCTCCTATTCCACCACTACCACCATTACGTACATCTTCTGACTTGAGGTTTCTGCATTGAGCAAATACAATCCTCACTATATGTGGCGAAAAGTAAAGGAAAGCAAAACTGGAAGATTAAGATGTGCCTCCCTCCTTCCGCGTATTTTAGCAATATAAAAACGAATAAACTCATCTACTCTAATAAAAATAGAAAAATATGATGCAATCTTTATTGTATTTTATATGAGGAATTAATTTTTCCGAATTTTATTTGCTTCACATAATAAAAAAATTATTATAAAAGAAAAAACTATATTGCGTTTCATGTTTGCTGTATGTCTTATGTGTAAGGCTTTTTATATAGAAAAGTAAAGATATCGATTTTTGTTTAGATATAGAAAAGTAAAGATATATAGAAAAGTAAAGATTTTTTATATATAGAAAAGTACAGTATTTATATATCTATTTAAACATTTTGTCTCTCTCTCTCTCTCTCTCTCTCTCTCTCTCTCTTACTCTCTTTGTGTGTGTGTGAAAAACCAATGAACGAAATTTAACTAAATAATGGCTCCACAATAATTCGCTCATTATTTATCTTGAATTGATGAGAACAAAAGTGACGGTGTTGTTAAAGTATCATCTTGAATGTAATAATTTTGAACAAGAGAGAGGGAACGAATGAAAAACGTGTTATACAGTCATAAAATCTTCTACTCTGAAAACGTACTATTTTTTAGAGAAGGGAAAAAAAAAAAAAAAAAAAAAAAAAAAAAAGAACGTCGTTTTAATGTTAAGACCTGCTGACATTTCTGGAAGATACGAACATCTTAAGAGAATACAAGGCCTATTTTCCCCTAAATAATTTTCATTATGAAATATGTAATCAGCTTTTTTTAAACAAATTTAAAAGTCATTACAAATTTGTCATTACAAGTCATTTAATGGAAGCAGAAATCGATATACATAAGGAAATATTGAATTGTTACATCGAATGAGACGTCATCCCAGTGATAATGTAATACCCAGTCACTTTGCATCGACAAAAATTAGGCCTTCATAAGCAATTAACAAAAAGTAAAGGACAGACACTGAAGAAAAATTACATATTTAGATGTGAATGGTCTTCAGTCACGGACAGCTGTGTATTTTTATGTCGTGAGATACAATTCAGTAATTTTCACAAAAAGACAACTAGAATACATTAGGACAAGAAGCAAGGTTGGCTCTCATTATAACGAACGCTAAGGGACTTGGGTCTTAGTTCGTTATATCGAGAGTTCGTTATACTGAAAGAGCATTTTTATCACAAGAAGTCTACTGTATATTCTGTAAAATACTGTTATATTCATTGTACATTTACATAGAACTCTTTAAAGTTACTTTGATCAATAAAATAGAAAGAATACAAAAAGACTGATTACAGTACTGTATATACTGTATAAAGTGGTACATTGCTAACAGTGCTGAACTGTTTCTGAATCTTATTTTAACTAATTTCTTTCTTCACATCCGCAATGATTTTGAGTTTCGTTTTCAAATCAGTAAAAATGTTTAGGATTAGTACTACAATTAAAATAAAGTACAGGTACAAACATTAACCCGTTGTAGGCAACCTACCTTCAAATCAATGAATTTGCGTTTCGCAGGTATTTTTATCCAGCTTGATGGAAAGTAAAGTAAAGCAAACCAAAGTTACAAGGTAAGCTATGAATTACCACCGGAATTGTAATGACACTTTTTTTTTTTTTTTTTTTTAAGCTTCGATTCCACATTGTATCTTTGCGCTGTTTTCTCAGTGACCTATCAGATTGCCATTCGTTATTAAAAAAAAAGCGAATTAGTATTGTTGACTACTGAAAGAACCATCGAAATAGTTCGTTAAAGCAAGCGATTCGTTAATTTGAGAGGCCAAATATGTGTCATTTTGCTAGAAAATATTTACTTCGTTCGTTAAATCAAGAGGTTCGTTATATCAAGAGTCGTCATAACGAGGGCCGACTGTAATTAAAAATCTAAATCCAACACTGTATTAGATTACCAATTTTTTTAGCGGATGAGCGCCGCTTAAGATCATATATGCAAGTGATATTTATTTTTAACGGGATTGATCTTGTTTAATAAATTTTTAACCAATTCACAATGAATCGATCTGCAAACTTAAAATAAATAAGAGGAATATATTTTTTCAGCGAGGCGAATGCTTTTGCATCTTAAGAGTATCTTGAATGTAAAAGTCCATTTTGATGATGTATTGTAATTGCATATGCTAAACAGTTTCACCGTACGCTTATGTTTACGTTTTCTTAAATCATTTATGAGTAAAGCAAAAAAGAAAAAAAAAACCCTCAGAAATTGCGTGAGATTTAAGTATTCATGCAAGGATAATAAATTATCTTTAAATGCGCATGCATAATTAATATATGGGACAATAAATTCAACATAATTTCCTAAGTACTCGTAGAATGAAGGGAGAGGAAAACAGTTTAAGGTTGTTAGTGCTGCTGAGATATAAAAACTGATATTTGCTATTGAAAAAGTCTGGTTGAATAACCAATAAGTTCAAATTTACTTTAATGAACGGTACATTGGAATCAAGTGCACCAGCAGCTTTATCCGTTTTACGGGCTGCAAATGCAAACATTGCTGAAAGGGGTTGAGGAGAGCAGGTGCGCAGGCTTCGCTGGCGATTTACTTTCGCCTGCGTTGTTATTTTTTTGTAATACATAGTAGCCATGGCAAAAAAAAGATGAGGGATTAAGAGGTTAAAATACTTCCTGTAAGGTGATTTTGTTTAGACGATCGTTAGTGAGGTTCACCCAAGAGCGTTACTTAGTGTTTAATACGAAGGAGATGAAATAATGAGCTCGTTAACCTTAAAGATGACTTAACCAACAACGGGGCACATTAATTATGGCGATATGGAAAATTGAAGGTTATCTTTGGAAATGTTTTTAAAGTTGCCAAGCCTCTCCAACAGTTATTAATTCATTTTTTTTTTTTTTTTAATTGCATGAGAATTTGATGAATTTGTTTTCCATTAGAAATATTCAAAAGCTATAACTGATGCTATAAATTCTTCTCCAACGTTTAAAGCTAAGGTCACAAATATTAGGAATCGACGGAAAAATTCGCTTCCTCTCCTTATGTCTAAAAAATAGGACGATAATATATATATAAAAAAGTAGAAACAAGAAAATGAACGAGGTTTTTGGATTCTGGGTTAATGCCAAGTTTAGGCTCCCTGCTCTAGAAAATCAATTGACGTGGTTTCCCTTGCGCTCACCAAACCCCCTCCCAATCCCTCTTTTCAGTTACCCTTCTCCCTTTTATCTTTTCCCCCAAGAGAAGGGAGAGACAGAATGTATTATAGGGAAGGGAGGCGAGCGACGCTCTTTGACATAGATTTAAGTTGGTTCGTGACAGTAACCATAACACACAATCAAAAAACAAGCACCGAGATAATGGATTATGTAAATCATATAATTATGCATGTAAATGAATTCTTACTTTTTGCTAAGGTGTAAATTTTTATTATTATGTACTTTTACTTCTTTACGTTCTTTTTGCCTCCTTAAGTGATGACAATTTTTGTTCAGCTCTATAAAGTATTGATAGTAATAGCTTCAGTTATAACTTTATTCACACGTTGAAATATAGGAAACTAATGTTACAACTTGTACGACTTTTAGACAGATTAACTTCACAGAAAAAAATTTAAATATAATTATAACTTCTCTCATAATTCATCAAAAAATCTCATAATTTTTATAAATTCATTGGGTAGTGTATGAGATGAAACTGGCATGAGTCAAGGTGGTAGAAAACTTTAGCGATACTTGTTAGAAATACGAGGGGTGTTCAAATTTGACCCGGAATTTATTTTTTTTTTATAAAATCAGGAACTCGACATGAATGGTCCCAGAATACAGTCGCCATCACTTTCGTTGCCAATGGTTTCATCTTGAATTTCTTGTGTCGTGGTGAGTCCGTGTGTCGTCACTCCATGCTCGCACGCTTGCTTTCTGGAGTTTGGTGATGAATCCATGTCTTGTCGGTGATCACAACCCGCCTTAGGATACTGTCACCTCCCCTGTCATATCCCTGCAGCATCATGGAACAGATTTCCACCCGGGTGGTTTAGTGAACCTGGAGGAGTTGCTGAGGAACCCATCTGGCATAGATTTTGCTGAATTTCAGCTTTTCGTGGATGATGTTCTCCACACTGCCAGTGCTGATGTTCAGTATTGAAGCCAATTCTCGGACATAAATACCCCCGTCGTCTCTTATCAGCTCATTTGTTTCTGCGATGATGCCATCATTGACAGCAGTTGCTGGCCTTGCCTCATGAGGTTCATTGCTGGTGGATTCTCGCCCTCCTTCAAACTTTCGCACCAAACAAACATGGATGATCGAGACAAACATGACTCGGTGAACTGTCTTTGAAGTCTCTGATGAATTTCAGATGCTTTCACACCTTCTTTGTGATAGTTATTCATTGTTCCACTTTGGTCGACACTTCGTATAATCCAAACTACACACGGGTAAGAGGCATAAAGGTGAACAGATTCTGTTAATACATGAGGGGTCGGAACTCAACAATTGCCAAGGTAACGTTAGAGGGGGGAGCATTAATCAGAGTACATGAGTAAGTATGCACTGTGCACACGTTCATTATGCTCAAAATGTGAGCCAGCCATGGCCCCACATGCATGGTATCGGCGCAGCATGGACTCCCGTATGCGGCCAAAGATTCCGGGCATCTGATCTCGTCTGAAACAACTGCGATGCGAGCTGCCAGATCTTCAATGCTTGTCACAGGTGTTCGGTACACAACTGATTTCATGTGGCCCCAAAAAAAGAAATCCAGCGGATTGAGATCTGGTGACCTAGGAGGTCATGGCGCAGGTCCATCTCTTCCTATCCAGTGATTGCCAAATGTTGCGTGAATGTAATTGCGCACATCATGACTAAAATGAGCATGCGAATAGCCAAGGGCACATCCTCCAAAAGCACGTGTTCCTTGCCAAAGAACTGCAACTTGTTTGTGTTGTGCCATCATTTGCATGCTTTATCACTTGTCATTTGCTCCCCCATTAACTTGACAATAGTTGAGTTCCGACCCCTCATGTATCAATAGAATCTATTCACCTTACTGCCTCCTTCCTGTGTGTGAAGTTTGGATTATACCTTTAGAAACACCCTGTATATCCTTTTTATACTCGATTTGAGGCCCGGGCTTCTATTTTAAAAGCGGTCTTGAACGAAATAATCGGGAAGTTTGTAAAAAATTGGCTGCAAATCGGAGACCGGGGACCATTTTCAAAGCTCTTCTTTGACATAGGGCCTTTATTCGACATTGAACGGTACATTCGTTTACTTGTCATTGCATTGAATCAGTGAGTGCTCGAACACTATCTTAGAGAATTTGGTCTATATAATAGCCCTATTACCTAAAGTCCAAAGTTCGCCTTCATTTCTAGGTCGCTGAGGATAAATTCGACAACCAATCTCTTCCACACATTCTCA
The DNA here is from genome assembly GCA_023313115.1 of Rhysida immarginata. Taxonomy (NCBI): domain Eukaryota; kingdom Metazoa; phylum Arthropoda; class Chilopoda; order Scolopendromorpha; family Scolopendridae; genus Rhysida; species Rhysida immarginata. Next base: position 8,698,263 of record JAHWFO010060970.1, on the reverse strand, counting down.
TTTCGAGAAGGGTCTGAAGATTGTGTTGGCCAAGAAATCGCTTCGGTACATTGTAGAGCATGCCTACTGTAAGTAGCCGTGCATTGTCTTCTTGAAAAGTAACATTTGGTTAGTTCGGCTTACATCATCTCATCAACATATTAACTGTGCTGTCAAAGAACCCGTTATGCGTACTGGAGGTGATATTACCAAATTATCATCTGCTGATTATTATGTGCACTTTTTCATAATACACAACTATGCTTTTTTAACCTTTTATTTTGGGTTAAAGTGCAGAGTGCTGAACTTTCCTCGAAAGTGTCTACAGCCTCTATTGTAACCAATAGGATCCCACTTCAGCGACCTGTGTGATGCTCTAAGGTACAGATGGGTCCACATCGCCTAGAGACTCTGTGATCATTATTGCTGAAACACAAGCGAGATTCGCCCTGAACTTCACAGTATGTTATTCGTTACGCCAAGTAACTCTAGTCCAACACTGATGCAAGCTTGCACGACTATGATTTCGGGTGTTAGGGAAACGTATCAATGACACATTCTTATTCCATACAAAAATCAAGTTACATTACCTGGCACAGTTTGGACAAGTGACTTTCATTTTTACAATTTGGGATGGTGATCGTGAGAAGATTTTAATATGGGATTCCATAGCAATTGCCATTTATAATGTTAATAATTAATGAATATAAACTGGAGCTGATACTCCAAACATCAGTGCATATGACACTCGAGGTTCCTGGTTCGAATCCAAGTCGCAGAATTTTTCCTTCCATTTTCTCAAATATCATTTGTAATGTTAATATTAGCAACCTGTTTACGGTTAACATGCACATTTCCCCCCATTTGTCAATGTCCTCTACAGTTTATATCATTACCGGAGTTTTCATGTTCTATAAATATCATCGAGAGTCGAATGCAGCATACAGCTGAGCAATTTGTCAGCCTAAACCTGCTTCTAATTACACCTGTAGCATTTCTCTTGCCGTTTCCGCTTCTGCTGAAACAAATATGCTTAAGATATAAAGAGAAAGAGACACACACACACACACACACACAGACAGACACAGAGAGATAGAGAGAGAGCAACCAACATTAAGTGTTATTTGCAGTTTTCTAAAATTTAAGTAAAGATCTCATTAAAACTAATTTTTAAAAAGCAATTGCTCTTTGTCTTTGTGCTCTGATGAACGACGCACATAATCATTATGTTTTACCCAAACTAGTTTTCATTTCGCTATAAATATTCATAAGTAAAACGTCGCATAAAATTCTTTTAAATTGGTTAGGTTATACGTAATTATACGCAATTTAAGATCTGACATGCGATTCATTCTCCGACTAAGTTTTTAAGCGAACTTCTTTTTCATTTCCCTCCTCCCATTTTTAGAAATGATAAATGTTACCACCTTAATATCGACTTTCTAGCTTGGCATTTAAAAAATGTCCTGTCAGAGACAGGAAAGTGAAGAGAAACGAAATGAATTAGAAAATTAAAACGACGAATATCTTTTTCTCTCTTTTTATTGTTCGCCCAAAATGAAAGGAAACAATAAAATCCCAGTCAAGTTGGAAATAGAAATTGATGGAAAGGAATGTCACAGTAGATTAAAACCGTTTTCCTTACTTAAAGCGTTGAACTTTCAAACTTTTTATCTTTCTAGGTGTAAAATAAGTAAGTAGAAGGTGGCGCAAAAGGAAAGTTGAGGGGGGGAGGGAGGGAAGGAGGAGGGAAGAATGAACCACTTCTGCAATTAATTATGTCAGGACGAAGACGCGCCCGAGATCTAAAGCACTCTCTTGCATCACTGAATTATGGGAATGCCCCTTGTGGGTTGGTTCCACGAAGCGAGGGTTTTAGCTCTTAATATGGATCGCAGCCCGCAATGCCGTTGAAAAATTAAATTAAAATAAGAAAAAAAATAATACAAAATAAAAAGGTTCATTGAATCACGAGCTAGGAGATTAGAATGGGAAGAGTTGACATTGGGGCAATTAACTTTCAATTTGAATGAAATGAATCCGGCTTTTCTTTTCTCTTTTAATTCTAGACCATATAACCTGCTCTCTCTATGTGGAGTTATTTAGTCTTAAGAAAATAGAGGAGGTCTAGCTTTTGAAAATAGTTGTTTACTTTTGTAACGAATTAAAATTCAATCATAAAAATTCCTCCTAAAGAAACCGATAATTTATTTGTTGAATGAATGATATTGAATTTTTAAGTTTTCTTATGCAAGTCTGATTTATTTTTGTAGGCTTACCATCAAAACCTTTCTTAAATTACCTTATATCTTGTGTTTCTATACTGCCAGCAAAGAAAATGCAACACATGGAAGGAGTGGGTCAATTTTAATGAAATTGCACAAGAGCATAGTGTTGATGGCATACAACATATGGTTTAAATTTCAACATTACTTTGGTACAGGGTGTCCAAATAGTCCCTCCACTGGCACCTATTGTAACTGATTAGAGTATCTCAACACCTGCCATGTCCAGCACACGCAGCCGTTTCGTATGCAGCAACTGACAGTGTTTAACAGAGGTCGGATTGCGGGACTTCGAGAGGCTGGAAAATCTCATCGACAAATGGCGGCCCACATTGGACGAAATATTTCTGTGGTGGCTCAATATTGGCAACAGTGGTCTACAGAAGGTACTCGCACAAGTAGACCTGGTTCCGGACGCCCACGCATTACTGATCCACGCCAAGACTGTCGAATTGTAACGAAGCACTGAACACCCGCATAGCATCCGCAGCAGAAATAAAGAACAGAGTAGCACCAATCATATCAAAACGGATCATTGCAACCGTGCCCTTGTAGTAGACCTGCAGTTACGTGTCCTTCTATCCAGATTATTCCTTCTGCAAGAACACTGTTCTGCGTGGTTGCAGTTGTGTCACGAAAGAGCTGACTGGCGAGCTAAATGGAGGTCTGTTGTCTTCAGTGATGAGAGCAGATTCTGCCTGCACACCGGTGGTGGTCGTCAATGTGTGTGACAAAGACCAGGAGAGCGAGATCTTATACATTGCAATTGTCTAAGACACACAAGTCCAACACCTGGCTTATTTGTGTGCGGTGCATCAGTTAAAACTCGCGTTCATCCTTGGTGTTTGTGACTGAAACATTGAACAGTTCAAGGTATTTCCAGGAGATTGTTGAGCTCGTTCTCCTGCCTTTCTTGCAACAAGAGGGTAATGTGTTGTTCCAGCAAGATAACGCACTCCCACACGTTATCTTACATGCTCTCCAACATGTGGCTCGACTTCTCTGGCCAGCACGATCTCGAGACTTGTACCCAATTGACCATGTTTGGGACATGATGAGATGGTACGCAGCACACCAGCCGTAACACTTGCATAGGTGCGTCAACAGGTTTTGAGCGCTTAGAATAATGTATCCCAGGATGATATCCAACATCTGTACGAACTTATGCATACAAGAGCCAAGAGCTGCGTTCATGCTCGTGGAGGGTATACGGCATATTAAATTGTTGCGATCAGGATCCTGTGCACATTTTGTATTGATATTTAAATCATATGTTGTATGCTAACCACACTGTGCTCTTGTGCAATTTCATTAAAATTGACCCACTCCTTCCAGGTGTTGCATTTTTTTTCGCCGGCAATGTATAAAGTCATGATTTCCACTTTAGCTAGCTAAAAGTTATAACATCACTCCATAAGGAAAAAACATATTTTAACTAATGATGACATGTTATCGTAATCCATGTTTAATATAGACTTTATTAAGAGACTTCTGATTTTCTGTGAAAACATGTATATAAGCATGAGGCAAAAGTTTTTTTGTTTTTTTTATGTTTATTATTCGTGGTTTCTTTCAGGAGCGTGATTAGGGAGCACGAGGAAATGAAACGCAAAACTGTCGTTATAAATATAAAAGCAATAGCAGCGAAGGCGTATTAACGTAATATTAAACCGAGCTTCCTTTCGGGTTAGAAAGGAATTAACATGGTTTATAACAGTCATAAATAGGATGAAGTGACTTGTAATTAAAAAGGATCTCTGAAACGGGATTTGATGTCATTATCGAAATAAAATAACAATAAATATTCCACCGTTTTCCAGCCAACTCCAAGAGATAGCGGGTAATAAATATTAATTTTGGGCTTGGTCAAGTAAATGCAGAAAATAATTCATGGCGAGCATTGTTCTATAGTTTCGATTAGCATTTTTTTTTCTTAGAGAAATGAAAGGCATTCGCATGATACAATAATTTAAAGTCTATAGTGTAGATCTTGTAATATATTGAAAGACGAATTCACTACTAGGAACTATGTCTGGATCTGTATATGAAACTAATGTATCTGTCATTTTGTAATACTTTGTTTTCTGATGAAGGTAGCCGGGGTATCTCTGAAAATGTTCTTTTTTTGACAACAGCGATAACTTTCTAGGAAAATTATTGGAAGTCATTTCTTATGAATCGGTCTCTGTATTGCAGCGGTTAACAAATTTAATTGAGATTTTACAATACAATATGGTGCAAATTGAATTAAACACAACTAGTTTCGGCTATCTTATTCCCATGTTTCTCAAGCGTGCATAAGAGAGGAATTTACGTTGATTTACTTATTGCAATATGCGGTGTCGGAGTGATTAGGTGAATAGAAGATATACTTCTGCTCAGAATTATAAGACCACCAAAATATTTATGCTGCTGTAAACATAATGAATTTTTATGACACTTTCAATACAGGAATAGTTACATAGGTACAGAAATAGATGTATTAGGCTGTATAAAACAGAATTTACAAAAACATTTACGCAAAAAAATAGCACAAAGTACTTTTTGAGTTACTCGTATATAAAAGACCACTTGTGAAATACCTGAAAACTAAAGGATTCGTCTACACAACTTTGCATAATTTGCATCCGTAAATTTAGAGATTCGTCCATGTCATTTTGTCAGCAATTGATACTTCAGAAGATGCCTCGTGGAACAGAACTTACAGATAGTGAGGTTCGTGAAATATGGTATTTAAATGGTGCCAACTGGTCATAGCGTGACATTGATACAAAAGTTGGAAGATCTAAGACGAGAGGGTATCAGGAGAAAAAGTCAGGCGCACAGGACGCAAGAAAAGCCTTTTCCGCAAGGGACATCCGACGAGCAGTCCAGATGGCATCCTCGCAGAAACTCTCAGCAGCACAAATAGCCACGCATATGCCAACAAATCCATAACGACAAGCAGTTTCTCGTATTCTCCATGACTAAAGAACTTAAAGTACATGAAACTGATGTGCAAACCAGCGCTTACCAAAGGTCACAAAAATCAACGTATTGAAGCTGTGAAACGATGGATGTCTGAAGGGGTTCAATGGAACGAGGTGATCTTTTCAGACGAAAATCGCTTCAATTTTGATGGGCCTGATGGAGTTCATTATTATTGGCATGACCTACGAACTGAATGTTCCATTCAAATGAGTCGTCAAATTCATGGAGGTTCAATCATGGTTTGGGGAGCCATTTCTGCAGCTGGAACAACGGATTTAGTAGTAGTGTCTAACACAATGAATTCGCAGAATTGTGTTAAGATCCTCGACAAACAGTTGGCTGCGTATGCATGACTTCTTGATAGTGATGACTTCGTCTTTCAGCAAGACATTGCATCTTGCCACACATCAAAGATGACTAAGAAATGGATGAATGATCATGGAGTTAAATGCTTACAGTGGCCTGCCCGTTCTCCTGATTTGAACGTTATCGAATTAGTGTGGGGCTACATGGTTCGGAATATCTATCACAATGGATTCTATCGCAAGACAGTTATTGATGAGCTGGAGGATGTTGTGTATGCTGCATGGGATTCTTTAATTCCACAATACCTGTCTAAACTAGTTCAGAGCATGCCTAATCGAATGGCAGAATGTCTATTGAAACAAGGAGGAGCAGCATCCTATTGAACTTATGACTAGCTTATTCTTTTCTATAAAAATACATGAGCAGCTCAAAAAAATACTTTGTGCTACTTTTTGCGTCAATGCTTTTGTAAATTCTGTTGTTACAGCATAATACATTTATTTCTGTAAATTCCTGTATTGAAAGTGTCATAAAAATTCATTATGTTTACAGCAGCAGAAATATTTTGGTGTTCTTATAATTCTGAGCAGTAGTGTATAACAAGATATTTTATTTTAAATTACAGAAGTCACGGAATTGGTTTAAACTGATGATAACAATGAGGATGAAAAACATCAGCTAGTCACGTCAGCCGGTCAACTAACATTAAAGTTTAGTTGTGCGTTTTCTCAGATCCAAATATAAGAGAACTTATTCTAAATTCACAACTAAAACTTCGATGTATACCCATTTCTAGATCAATTACGTGACCTGCTCACGTAATTCGTGGACATTTACAATCTTCATTGTTATCATCAGTATAAACCAATCCGCCGACTTCTACAATTTAAAACATTTTCCTTGTTACATCTTTTCTTAACCTTATCACTCTGACACCATATATTGTAGCCGGCCAGGTGGCCGAGAGGGCTAGGGCGTAGGCTTTCTAGTTCTCGAGTCCGCCTGGCCGCGGGTTCGAATCCCGCCGTGGGCATGGATGTTTGTTTGTCCCGGGCTGCGTACTGTTATAACTTGTGTAAAAGGCGTAAAATAACCTTTGTAGTCGACGCCAAAATTTCTAGAACCCCCCCCCCCATATATCGTAAAAGGTAAACCCATGTAATGACTCTGTTATGCACACATGAGAAAGGCGGGAATTAAAGCGAAAAGTAGTCGTGTGAAATTCAATTTACTCCTCTATTAAATTTGTTAGCTAGTCATTAGCTTTAGTTACGTTTATGTGAATAATTTCAAATTATTGGTCAAAATTTTGGATTTTTCCTAACGGATGTGAGTTTCATGTGAGAATCACTACCGTTGGATGCTGTTCTTTCTAATAAGACATGATTATCTTCAAGTATATGGGGAGATATTTTGGATGAAAATTTTGTGTGAGTCAATAATTCTTGGTAATTTTGAAGATATTTAATTGGTTTTTATACACTCTTCATGGTTGATTTTATGTAAATACAATTTTTTATACTCAACCACGTACCACTTACCAAAAAGAACTAACAAAACATCTTAGAAAACGTTGCCAACGAATCTTCCCAAGGTGAGAACCACCGGTTGAGAACCGCTGCTCTAAATTATTTTTTAAATAAAATTTATAAAATATAATATGCAAAGAAGGAGATTAGGGATCTACGATAAAGGGCCGAGATGTCATTTAATTTGATGGGTATTGCTGTACAGAGAAATTATAATTTTAGTGAAACTTTCACGTATTAACTGTTCTCTACAGCCACGCAATATTGGATTAACACTGAGAATTTGTAGATTATTCCCCACAGTGCCAATAGTAAAAAAAAAAAAAAAAAAAAAAAAAAAAAGAAAGAGCGTAACCAAAAGGGGAATGTTCTTTTTTAGCTAACGTAGACGTGAGCTTGAAACGAAATACAAAGTTATTTAGGAATGCGAAGGAGCGAACGAAGGGTGTGGAAGGAAGGAGGGAGGAGGCAATGAATGTCCGTGAGTGGAGAGTGTATTTCCGTTCCCCCTCTTCGCTTCCATTCCCTCTTCTTCGTTCATTAATCCTATCGGCGGTGCTGAAGAGAACGTGTGCTCAAAGGTCACGTGCTTTCCACGCTGACGTCGACATTCTAGTTTGTAAATGAAGGGTTGTCGACTGTTGCCATTTGCACGAGTGGAACTATTGATTTGGTTTTAAAACGCGAGGCAGCGTTAACGGCGTTCGCTCGAATTCTGATGGGTGGGAGGAGATTGGACATCCATCAGCTGTCCACCCTCGCCCGACTTTCCACCATCATCCTATCATCTGTGTGTCACGAGAATCTTGAGTGCTTGTCATTTATCAAGAAAAGAATGGGGTGACGTAAGAATGGAATTAGCTGTCGACTCGGTCTACTGATGGGAAGTCATTCCGAAGTGCGAAGTGGTGGTGAGGAGCGTAATCATTATTGGAATGGACCCCACCACACTCTATCTGTGCCGCGATCCGTGTACTTAATCCCACGTACATTTTCTATATATCGAACGATGTCCAAGACAATGAAGTAAGAGGAACTACCAAAATACGTTTACATTTGGATTGTCTAGTAGGGACAAAATCTCTTTCCACAACTTGCCAATACTATTCGATACGTTTACTGTTTGTTGAAATTTTACTTTATGTGAAATTGAAAGCCTTTTGCTTAAAATTGCGTTTCAAAATAAATATTTTAATTAATTATGAACATTTTCGTATGTGCCAATATAATTTCTTTGCCTTTATTTTTAAGCACTTCCCTTTTTGGAACAGTTTCAATCGTTCAAGGCGCATTTAAAAATGGAAACTCTGCCCCATAATTCAAATGTAAATTAAAGACCTAAGTGCTCACTTTGACAGGTATTGGATGGATCGATTTAATTGCAAAGAAATAAATAACTTGAAGCAGTAATTTCAAACCAATGTTCCTTCAAAGTTTTCGCATTTTCTCATCACTGTCGATAGAGCGGCCAAGAATGTTTACAGATTTTACCATTTGGAAAAAAGTACCAAACTTCGGGAATTTTACTTGGCAACTTAGCTGAGAACTAAAAATTCATTTTTTTAATATTTTTTTTATAAATTCCTTGCTTCCGTACACTGCAATTAGGAAAACAGGTTAGCAGTTTTGCGTGTATTTTTTTTTAGTTTTGCCTTTGTAATTAGTTTAGCCATTTCAAGGTTTTAACGCCCATAGTAAAATGTCAAGTTGCGTTTATGAATCAAAGTTTATTTCTATAATCGTAACAACAGCGTGGTCTCAGTTCTGTCTCTTAGCTTTAGAAAACGAAATACTCAAGCAATGTAAAACTAGAACGTTGTGTATATGTCTTGTGAAAGTGCTGGGTCATCTTTAAAAAAACTTCATAATTAGGGCACCGACTCTGGTAGAATAATAAGAAGTCATATGTAGCTTTTTTCTTATCAGTCATTATAGATTTTATAGCCAGAAGACCAATGTACAAAGATGTTCGTTACCTGGGATGTCTTGTGTAAATGCCATGACATTTTCCAAACTTCTTTTATCATACAGAGCGTCAGGCTATGGCGGAACAATGAAAAAGTGGTCATACTAGGCGTTGTAATCGAATGGATGTTTTCACACGATAGTTATTTGCAAAAATCTGTTGTGGGCACCACGGGACTCTCTTGCACGAAGCTTTATTAAATGCTTTTTTGGGGAAATATTTTTCATTATCGTTCTTGAGACACGTATTTCCGTCTCTCTCTCTCTTTGTTGTCTAAAAAATTCAATTGTTGAAACAAATTTTGACAGCCGTTTTTGTTTTTCAAATAGAGTTCTTCAAACTCTGACCTCATAAACTGCTCCACGCAAACAAACCTCCATAGACATGAAAGGATATCTGTGGTAGACACCACAAATACCCATGTTTGGCCCAGCCGATTGCAATTAAAAGGGGAAGTGCACAACTAGATATTGCAACAGTCCTAAATACAAAATTTCAACATTCTACGGCTAATCGTTTTTGAGAAATGCGAGATACACGCACGCACGCACGTACTTACTGAAGTCACGCCGAAACACTTCAAAATTGATTCAGGGATGGTCAAAATGTATATTTCCGTTGAAATATGAAAACCGAAAATTTTCGCGAACACAATACTTCCTTTACTTCGTACAAGGAAGTAAAAATGGAAGGAAAAATTCTGCGACCTGGATTCGAACCAGGAACCTCGAGTGTCATATGCTCGATGCCTCTACCAATTGGGCTATCGCAGACACCCGTACAACCATGCTGTCACTATGCGTTAGCCAAAGCCAAATTGAAAGACCGGCCCTGAAACTCGCATGTCATCTGACCATCTTAGTCCGAGCAACAATGTAACCTTCATTGTTTCCAACAAATGAAAATATATTGATTATTAAAATCCAAGATGAAAACAATGAAGGATACATTGTTGCTTGGACTAAGATGGTCAGGTGACTTTTGAGTTTCAGGGCCTCGGCGGTAGCCCATTTGGTAGAGGCATCAAGCATATGACACTCGAGGTTCCTGGTTCGAATCCAAGTTCAGAATTTTTCCTTCCATTTTTTCAAATAATATCATTACCTGATGTTTGGCGGTTCATCTCCGTTTATAGTTTTTATTTATTATGTGAGTTCATCAAACTTTCTGATGGTTGGGTAGGAAAATTTCTCGATCTGTGAGCCGGATGCCCGCTTCCCATTGAGCTTTCACCTTGACAATTTGGTTGCCTTTAAGACACTTAGTGATAGCATGGCTGTACGAGTGTCTGCGATAGCCCAATTGGTAGAGGCATCAAGCATATGAAACTCGAGGCTCCTGGTTCGAATCCAGGTCGTCGAATTTTTCCTTCCATTTTTTTCAAATAATATCATTACCTGGTGTTTGGGTTTCATCTCCAGTTTATATTTATTATTTATGATAGTTATTGTTTCATAATTTGTGAAATAAATAACTTCAAACATTATACATGTGCCCATTGATAAATAAAAGTTTGTACTGCCAGTTTATTAACAAATAAACCGTTTAAAAATAGGATTATTTCTTACTATAACGTTTATTCAATAGAATGCAAAATGAAATTTTTTAGCTCATTTATTTACAAAAACCTAAAAATAATGGCAATGCAAAGGGTAACATGAACACTGACAACATCTTAACTGTCAAAAGTTACCATATTCCCACCTCTTTTTGCTAAGTTAGGAAAACTTTTATATGCTTTTGCCATCTAAGTAATGTATTTGTGATTCCTAGCATTCGTTTTTCGCGCCAAATTAAAGTTTTCAGGGCAAATGACATAACGACTAGTAGGAAGGCAATGAGCAATAGTGTTTACTGGAATAATCACACAGACTCAGTTTGTATTGTCATTGTATTTTCCCGTTCATTCAGTGCGTGAAATCGAGAGAGAGAGAGAGAGGGCGCGTGTGTCCATGTGTAGGGAGGGGTATCTAAGGGCAGAGGGACGTTTGGTTTCTTTTTCATTCATAGCTGCGGCAGAGTAAACACCAGCAGCCAGTGGGTGGCTAATCAATAGGAGGAGAGAAAGAGTGAGTGGGTCTCATAGCATCAAAGTGTGGGTTCTTTCGCCATTCGGCATTCGTCTGAAGACCATCTGCTGCTTGGGCACAATGCCGTCAGTTTCTTCCCACAATGCATCTGCTGCTTCTGCTACGGCCGCCTGTCTACCGATTCCGCCAGATGTCGTTTCAGTCTACTATTATCGAATATCGCCCTCTTCAATCTACAACTTCTTTTTCCCGCTTTTGAAAATTTTCGCACACGCGCTGCTCTGAAATGTGTCTACAGTCACGTGATGCTCGGGCATGATAAGCAAGGCGGCGAAGCGGCGTGAGATGTTTTCCCTCCCTCTTCCCTCATTTTAATCATCCATCTACGGAAAGCCATTTTCTAAGGGGGTAAAACTGTCATAGATTATGAAATGGGTGTTGGAGTTTCTCCAGATTCCTAAAAGATGGAATTTTTCTTTTGAAATAATGGAAATCTCTTCCCATGACATTTTTCCTCTTATTGAATTCCTTTTCTTCGTCAGAACTTTAATGTGCGAGATTTCGGTCTTCTCGCCACGTTCTTCTCGTGGCTGCAATTATTTCATGCCTTTCTTTAGTAGCTTATTTTAATGTCACTTGTTATATAGTTCATATTTGATGCAAAATTATATTTTTCTCTTTTATTTTGAATTTTAGATGTCATTTTCATTTTTTAAAAACCCTTTCTGCATACTAAAGCATACCTGCTACAAACCATAAAAATTTAATTACTCAGAAAATACTTTAAGATGAACATAAGATTCACATAAGATTTTTAAAACCTTAAAAAAATTATGCTGTAAGGGGTTAATTTTGTATTTCCCGCCTTAGACTATCCACTTATGTTGAAACGACAAATTTTAATACACCATATTGCCATTAATGACCGGACACTTTCGATTTTAGACGTTTTGTCGAATATCTAGAAAAATACTTTACGAATTATCCTGAAATTTCAGGGGTGTAAAAAGGATGTTACACCTCATATATTTCAGCGAAAGTTTTCTCCCGAAGGTAAATAGGGGACCAGCAAAGAAGTGAACCAAAAAAATAATGTTTGGAATCACCCTGTAAAAAATAATGCTTGAAATGCATTGTAGCTGTAGCATATGCTTAAGAGGCTTGTTTTACTTTTCTGTGTTCATTTGTATGAGAATAGCACGTATATTCATGGAGATATAAAGGTTTCTTTAAAAAGGTCGAAATGTTTTCGTAAGTTTTTTGTTTATAACACGCAGGATTTTCAACCCAATGCAATGCCATTTACAGGAAACTTGACAAACTACAGTACAGACAGAACCCTGCAATCAGAATAGAAAAATATTAAATATTTGATGAAATATGAGCATTTTTACTAAATAATGTTTAACTGCGCATGCGTTACCAAATTGTCTTTTGCATAATTTATTAGCCAAATGTATAGAGCTACTCTTATAAAAAGCCCAAGCAAATATCGTGAAAATTGAGAAAGATATCGCCAATAGAATGAGTTGAATTTCAGTTGCTCTCAAAAATAAACAAAACGATAAGGGGCTTTCTCCAAACTTTTATTTTTGGATCGGACACCAGTGTCAACTTCTTCTCCTTACGCTGACATGAAAAAATATTGACTTCATATTCAATAACTGATTCGCGTCCAGGCTGTGGAATTTCCCGTCCTATTTTTATCAGTATTTCAGCAGTGAGTATACACTCTTTTTGAAAGCGCGATTTTTAAGGTCTCTGTGAACAAGGCGACTTCTACTCAGTGCTCCGTTTTCAGCTGATTTATTATGTAGAAACACCATCTCGTCTTATCACGTGTCATTATCGAATGCAAAAAATTTCTGTTCCTCTGAGCTGTTTTATTGATGGCTTTGGACTGCTGCATACGAGTTATTTCTTATTATTGTATAATGAGTGCAATACAAATTGAATTCAAAATTTTTTAATAAAAGTTTGCGAATAAGATCGTTACGGACGCTAAATTCCTCTATATCATTCGCAATGTCACATATGAATCGATAGCTATAAGTCCAGGCACTTTCCGCTTGAATTCATCATCATTCACCAGCTTCGGACGAACTCTCCGTTCATCTTTGTTGAAATCTCCTGAACCTTCTTTTTAGTGATGTTGCCAAAAATTAGTAAAGCGCACGTATCAAACTGTTTGCAGTTGGAAAAACGGCAAACCCACTCAAATGCAATTATAGCCATAAATAACAATATTTTAGGTGTTTGCCGTTTTTCCAACTTTAAACAGTTTGATACGTGCTCTTTACTAATTTGTGACAACATCACTAATCTGTGAATAACGTTTAAGTGCTAGGTCTAATTTCGTTGAGATTTTAAATTAATAGCTTAAAACGTAAGCTCGTCCTCAAAAATTGATAGTTTATTTCTCGGACACAATGTGTTGCCTTATTTCAAAATGTTAAAAATCTCCAATAATTACAAAATTGGACTTTTGCATGAGAATTTACACGTACTTTATGAATTAAGTAAATAAGAATATCTCAATGAATATTTTCTGGTCACGTTCTCGTCCATCCAATAAAAATGTCCATTATGGATGCATATATGTGGACGAAGTTAATGAAATACTTCATAACCACTTCATTGTGCTCTTATGATCTCTTCAGATAATGTTCTTTCCCCTTTTTTCGCTTCGAGCATCTGAACCACATTCTCCCCGTGTCTCCTGAGAACAGTGTCGCAATCACGTGGGTGATTAAGTAATTAATATTGCAGTCAAACCACTTTGGCCATTGTCCTTGTTCTCTCCCATCATTTTACACCCCCATACATAAATTTTCCCTGAATTCACTTTGGAAGAGAATCCCTTGAGAAATGAAAGGATAAAGCGGGAATCACGAGGTGGTAGCAATTCATAGGGATAAAGTGGGGACGAAAGGGGAAAGAGAGGAAACTGGGGAAGGCTGGCAGTTGATGGTTCACTTTACCCAAAGATAAAGTTGGGAATATCCACATAAATATTAATTTTTTAAAGTTGGACTAGAGCTGTGATATTTTCCTTGGCCGAGGTTCGCACTGGGGACCAATATCAGCCCCGCATCTGCATTATGCGAATCGCCAAAGCGGAGATTGGAGAAAATGTGCATCTTCCATTGTTCAACGTCCATTTTAAACGAGATGACCAAAAGTGGGACGTTAATGGGCCCTCCTCTTCTCGCTTTATTATCTAACAGGTGCTTTTATCAGAATTGTCAGCTGCAATCTAGTCTCTAGCAAACCGTTTAACTAGTATCGTTTTATATTGTACATAAATAGATTTGTCTCGGAAAGAGGCAAATGTTCAGTTTACTTTTATGTGAGGTTTTTTACACTGCGTTTATAATCTTTATACTTTGTGTTGCTCTAATAAAAGTGATCTAGATTTAGCACGAAAAATACTGTTGTCACAATATCTAATACCCGTATTAAAATGATACTTTAATTAAGAAAAAGTGAACGTGGAATTATATTTTGTTTAATTTTACGAGGCGTATTCATAAACTAAATTCCGTTTTGTAATAAAAACAAAACTATTATATATATATATATTCAAAATTCCTTCTTTACCTGATTCTATGTACCTTTAACTATTTTTCCACTTAGCTTCCAAGTTTATTTAAGCACTTGTCATAGCGCTCAATGAGCTCCTGCATGCCCACTTCATAAGTCTGCCGCCGGTGAGGAAAGCCACGCAGTTTTCACTTGTTCATCGTCGCTGACACGAAGGCTGCCAATGAACTCCTTTAGATACAAGAACAGGTGATAGTCACTGGACGCGAGGTCCGGACTGTTGGACGGGTGGTCAAGTTGTTCTCAAACAAAATATCTGATTAGTTGGGAACAACTTGACCACCTGCCTTACATCCGGACCTCGCGTTAGTGACTACCACTTGTTCCCGTATCTAAAGGAGTTCATGGCAACCTGCGTTTCAACGACCATGAAGAAGTGAAAACTGCGTGGATTTCCTAACCGGCAGCGGACTTCTATGAAGTGGGCTTGCAGAAGCTCATTGAGCGCTATGACAAGTGTTTAAATAGACTTGGTAGAATCTGCTAAAGAAGAAATTTTGAAAATGTATATAGTAGTTTTGTTTTATTAAATAACGGAACTTACTTGCTGAATACGCCTCGTATATTGCTATTATAAAGCCCAAGTTTACATGAAATAAAGGACATTCGATTCTTTTAATCTCACGCACTATAACAAGGAATTTCTCTCCTTTCCCAGCCTATCAAAAATAGAATGATACCGAAGACCATTAAAAACGAGTTGTTTCATGCTTTACATGCAAACCACATGCTGAAAGCACTAATAAAAACGCCCACACAGATTGTAAAAGGTGTTAGTTTGTAAACAACTGAACCCCGTCAAAGAAGCTGAACGACTTCCAAGGAGGGGTAGCGATAGATTTCACATGAGTATCCGGAGTGTTTGTATGATTACGTGTAAGCTGAACTTGTTCAAATCTTATATACGAAAGTAGAAGATTACAGGAGCGTTGTGTCTTAATCAGGATGGCCCATCAAAACTGCGTAATCCTAAGTTTCATCAGCTGGCGTTCAATTTCAGCATCTCGACGGTTGCCATGATTTCCGCTAAATATTTATTAAATTGCTAATCTTAGAACCACATTATTCTGTGGCTACGCGTAAGCCAGAGATCACTACTGCAGGGCCGTAGTCAGGGGGGGGGGAGGTCGACGACCAACCCATTATGGAAAAAGGTCCGCCTCCGCAACATAGGAAAAGGTCCGACTCAGTGGAATTTTTGAAAAAGGTCCAAAATTTTTGAAAATCGACCCCCCCCCCCCCCCCACGATAACGTCCTGGCTACGGTCCTGTACTGTCAACGCGGAACATCATCTTGCCTAGTACAAAAAAGCCAATGCAATGCAGTGCTGGATAGAGATGATGTGGAGAATCACGCTACACTCATTTCCAATCAGAAGGGCGAACCAGGTTGCAACGTTATGTTGTCCCAGATTGGCATTACCGAGGTGTATTGTTCCCAACAGTAATGGTCGGCAGTAATAGTCTGATCTGCTTTCCATGGTCTGATTTTGGTTCACTACTTGTGTTAGACGGAATCATGACCAACCAACGCTATCTTGACATCTTAAACGCATTTTACGCTGTGGTGAAGGGTCATCTGTCTATATACAGGATAGCGCACCCTCCCTACAAAGACCGAGCTGCTAACTTCAAGCACTAATTTGATGGTGAAATCGACTTTATATTGAGCCTATAGCTATCAATGGCGATAATGTAATGGCGTCAGAACTGAGTTGATAAACTTCAAATTAGATTGAATATATCATGTGTATTGAATTTTTACAATTTCCAATAAAATCATGAAATTTTTAAATCTGCGATTTATTATCAGTTCTTCAAATAATTTTACCAACTTGCAAAAAATATTACAACCAAACAGAAACAATATTGGTCTAATGGGAAAAAAGTCTGTAAAAATGGTTCAAATTTAAATTTTTAAAAACTTCTGCTTGGAGTTATTTCCTTTTGCTATTATTCTTGATTGTAGTATGCCCCTCATTCATTTTGGACAATTGCTAGACAATTTTTTATTTCTTCTAAGCAGGCACTTGAGCACTTCAGAACTCTAATAGGTTACGACGAGGGGCTTTAACATTGACGTCGAGGGGCTCCTGGCAGTGTGACAAAAAGTTGAAGATGATGTTGTCTTGTTGAATTTCTACACGAGGATTATGGCATGCGCTTTAATGTGTTCATAAACTGTATGTTCGTGTACGAGAATTTGCTGCAGTGCTTGATATAAAAGACCAATAATCTGTTTACGATTCCACCTTAAATACATTTTATTTCTTTTCCTTATTTATTGTAGCTTACACTACTGACTCGAATAAATAACATTTATTTTTTGTAAATAAAAAGATTCAGGGACGTTGTTAAAATATTAGTAGAAAAGTTATTTTCTGGTTTTGAAACATTCTCATTGCTATTGAAAATTATAAGTGTTTTGGCCTGAAGCTATTGTCAAAACACTGGAATGGTGCGGTTTTTTTTTTGGCTTTTTAAAGCCGCTTTATTATTTTTTGCTCTGTTATTTGCCAAGAATGAAGCCTCTTATGAAATAAAAAAAAATTAATGTTTCAATATTCAAGAAAAATTGCGGATAGAAAAAAAAAACAAGCTAAGCAGATACAGAGTCAAGAATGAAGATCTCAAATGTGTTAAATTCAAAGATTTATTACAAAAACCGTGATTTTACACTATCATAGAATTTTTCTTCCATAGCCTAAATTTTTAGGTTAAGCCTACATGGAGATTGCTTCTAGAAATATTATTAGAAGTTCTTCAGTGGGTAATAAATGCTTAGTTCTGTATTCAAGCTATAGCTTTCCGAAAGCGGTTCTGTTATGCTGGAAGCAAAAAATATAACCCTTTTTTTTTTGCTACTGATGAGATCTTTTCTCGAAGAAATAAGTACAAAAAGCTTGAGATTTAAGCATGAATAAGATTGATTCGTTGTTCTTTGATTTCAATAGGCAATTCACTTGTCGTGATGTGATCAATCGCTTTTTTTTTCCTCCTTTTCCTAGCATCGTTATATTTTTTCCCCTCCCATTCTCTGCTTCCTATGCCATCGTAATGAGAAAAGCAATTGAATTATCTTCCACTATGCGGAAGCCATTCAAACTTCTGTTGGTCAGTTGCCAAAAAAAGAAAAAAGGGAGGACCATAGCCTATTGCTAGAAAAACCATTTGGCATCCAAACAAAAAGATCTTTCACTTCCCTAAACGACGCGATGCCTTTAGTTCGCTCTCTCGCTTTTTCTGCTTTTTTTTTAAATTTCCATTGTCCTCCAGTCGCTTTTTTTTTCCTCTTCCCCTTGTCCTCATCCCCACCAATGGTTTTTCTTTTTGCTTCTTCGTCGTAATTGGAATGTGGTAGGCTATATGTCGATATTTAAAAAAAAAAAAAACAGAAAAAAAAAACGCAAAAATTGTTTTTTCGCAACATTGTTTTGATCGATGTCGACTATTCGAAGGGAACTGATGACCAACCACACAACGATGAACGGTTTAAAATGACAAAACCACAGAGGAATTTTAAAAATAAAAATAAATATTAATTATAGAGAAGCAGTTCAAAGTTCAGGCTAAATCAGTATACATGTATCTTATATGGAACACCATTACAAGGCCCGGTTCTTTGTTAAGAGTTATTATAGTTTTAGATTTGGATAAGAATTTTAATAAGAATAAATTTCTAAATAACTTCTAAATTATTAAATTATTTCTGAAATAATGTAATTAACTCATTTCCTTCTTATTAACTCGTTTTATTATTTTTTTTATTATCATCATGGCCTTTGCTTAGGAAGCTGGAATTTGATATGCAAATTCCTCTAGGCAATGTCTACGTTGCTTTGAAGTGTGGGCTGAATTGGCCCATTAAGGCGGAGTTATAGGGGCCGTGATTGAACTCGTGCATCCGCTCCTTTCCTAAACATTCCTTGGAGGGATTGATTTCTGTTTATTATTCTAAATATATAGAAAGCTTACTAATATCATCCTATGACGTAAGAAAAAAGGATGAGACACAAGAACCCTGGAATAAAAATAATAAAAATTGAACACAGGGCGGTAAGTCCCGAAAAAAATGACGCTTCGGATAGATGTTATCCTTTGTCAAAATATAAAGAGGATAATAGAAAATTAATTAAAGTGATAATGGGAGTATTAGAAGAAGACTTATATAGAAACAAAGTAGGAGGGGGAGAGAAAGTATTGGTTAGAGAGAAAAGAATGGGAAGCCTGGAAATGAAACAGATGATGTGCTGGGATAGTTGTGGCTTTTATGGTGAATGTGGATGTTATGTCTGATCAAAAAACTTGCATTAACTCAAGAAAGAGTAAATACACGTAAAAAAACAAAAAACAAAAACAAAACAGGATTGTGTTTGTCAGGTAATTCCACATATACGAGTGTGTCTAAAATGTTCGGTGAATGGTGTCATATCTGGACGGCAACTTGGCGCATGTGCTTGCGCATGCACATGGTTCTTCAGAGACTTGGGGAGAATCGATACACAGCATGCAATGCATGTGACTGGCAGTGTAAACAGACTGCGACCAGTTGAACGTAATCAGTGTGAGAGGAAGTGTCACAGCGCAATGGAGCAACGTGTAAACATCAAGTTCTGCTATAAATTGAGGAAGACTGCAACGGAGACACATGGAATGTTGGTGCACGTGTACGGGAGGGAAGCCGAGACCAAAAAAAAGCAGTCTGCAAAAATTCAGGATGAAAACACTGTTGATCGCCTTCTTCGACAACAACGGCATCATCCACAAGGAATTTGTTCCTGCAGGTCAAATCATTAATGCTGCATTTTCCAGTCCTGTGCAACTCTGGCCGAACCCGTACACCTGCACCAACATTCCATGTGTCTCCGTTGCAGTCTTTCCCAATATGTAGCAGAACTTGATGTTTACACGTTGCTCCATTGCGCCGTGACACTTCCTCTCACACTGTCTACGTTCAACTGGTCGCAGTCTGTTTACACTGCCAGTCACATGTATTGCATGCTGTGTATCGATTCTCTCCAAGTCTCGCCAAGTTGCCGTTCAGATATGACACCATTCACCAAACTTTTTAGACACACCATGTATTTCATTTATCATATGACTCCAAAAAATTTCTAAATTTAGCGCCCATCTTTGTCACATGATCAAAAATCCTCCCCTCCCCCCTAATAGTATCACCAATCGAAATTATTAGCTCAACTCTTAACGTTTAGGTTTTACGTAGGTGGGTTCAGACTTTTGGCCCACCCTCCCTGTATTATTATCTCTTTAATCCTGCAATACTGTTGTTTCATTGAAGCCAGTGTAAATTGAGGCCCAAGCTAACAGATGCTGGTATAGTGATATACCGGGTGTTATATATATCTGAAGACATTGAAATATCTCGAGAACCACACATCGGATCAAAAAAGTGTAGAATGAAAAATGTTCGTCTCGAAGGGGGACATCTAATGATACCAAACTCGACCCCCCACCTCCGCACCCTGGAGGTGGGGGAGGTATGAGTTAAAAAATTTAAATGGGAACCCCCATTTTTTATTGCAGATTCGGATTCTCCAGAAAAAATTACCCCAATTTGACCTACGATTCGAGTCATTTCGGTCACAGATGGCGCTGTAATCGACAAAAATCAAAATGGGTAAAAAATCGTTGAAAAATGGCGATATCTCAAGAAATAGGTATCAGATCAGCAAAATAAAATTAAATGTTTTTGATATTCTTACAAAAGCTACTTAATGACACCATAATTGTCCACCCATCCCCACTCCCGAGGGGTAGGAAAGCGAATTATGTCAAAATTTCTAATGGGAAACAAATTTTTTATAGGAAACCTTGGTTTTCTTATATCAAATACCATTGATTTGACTTCATTATTCATGTAAATTATATCGCAGATGGCGCTACCATCGAAAGAATACGGAGAAGTTCATTTATTCGTTTATTGTTAAGCAGAAACTACGTTTGGCGTTACCCAGGATTACAGCGCCATCTGTGGCCGAAATGATTCGAATCGTAGGTCAGATTGGGGTAATTTTTTCTGGAGAATCCGAATCTGCAATAAAAAATGGGGGTCCCATTTAAGTTTTTTTATTCCTCCCTCTCCCACCTCCAGGGGTTGGGGGGTCGAGTTTGGTATCATTAGATGTCCCCCTTCGAGACGAACATTTTTCATTCCACACTTTTTTTTGATCTGATGTATGATTCTCGAGATATTTCAATGTCTTCAGATAAATTGAACACCCGGTATAATATAGTTGTTTAAATGAACTGATAGTGCACATTGGAATAGGTCATATCATTTCAAGCTGGTTTAGTAATTTCTTTAGTTTTTAATCCAGGAAATGTAAAAAACAATAATGCTGTAGAAGAATAGACACTTATATTAAATAAACTGCATACCACTCACAGTTTAACAAAAGAATTTACTGGGCCAATTCTAATTGGGCCAGTTGGCAATTATAAGGGCCAACAAATGAAACATAGACTACGCGCTTTGCTGCTCGAAGAAATAGCAGATAGATAGCAGCAATATATGTATACATACACATAGGGTGAGCCAGCGTGTCAAGGATACACCAAGGCTGCCAAACAGGCTGTGATTCAATATCTACAAGCGATAAACACTTTTCCTTTCCAGTAGATATCTAGTGGATAACTACTAGAGAATGCCTTAAATGTTCGATGCCTTTTAAAATTTATTTTATATATTTTATCGATAAACATAAATATTTAAAATATTTCTGTGTGTAAAAAAAAAAAAGGCATGCAATCAGTGGAAATCTTTCGCCACTTGCCAAAATTTTATGAGAACGTCTGTTTGAAATGCAGCACGCCTGTTTCCGCTGGGAGGTTCTTGTTCACCCTCCATACAGTCCGGACATTTCCCGCTGAGACTTCAAATCTGGACCGCTGAAAAAGGCTTTAAAGCAATTGCGTTTCACCTTTAATCAAGTCCGTGTTTCATTGGAGGAATGGTTTTCGCTCCAGCCCTCCGGTTTCTTTGCGGAAGATATACAGAAATTTGTCAGTCGTTAGATTAGAAACCTCTCGACCACGGTTGGAAGTTTGTTCTTGCGATACGACCTAACGTAGTTAATTTTGGAGCAACATGTAAGCTTATTTAAAATAATCCACAAACCTGCTAATTCTCATTTTTTAGTCTTTTACTTCTACCAGTACAAATTTCAACTAGCAGCTGTATATTAATTTTCCACTAATTCCAAAATAGCAGTCGCCATGGTAATTTTTTCCCCACCGAAAGGGCAAAAAATTAATAAAATAGGATTATTTTGTAGGGCTGGGAGGAGGAGGGGGGTGATAGAGGTGATGTGGTGTTTCCATTGCAAATGCGACTCGATGGCAACGACGACCCTCTTTCCGATAGTTTTAATCATGGCCTTCCCTCTTATTGGGGGGGCCCCATTACGTGTCCAAGTCTCTCCGGTCCTTCCTGTCCATCATCATTTGCAAGTGCGCCAACAACCTGGATCCTCTCCTGACTAAATAATGCAGGAATAATGAAGTTTTCACTCGCTGATTATCTCTTGTTAAATGTTCCGCGCTGTTTCACGTTCTTGGCCTCGACGGAAGTTGCTTCTATCGGGAAACCTTTCTTTTTTCGTTTCTCTCTTCTAATTAATATTTTAAAATGCTGCTTTCATTCGAGTATGGTAGATAAATAGGCGAATGTCAAACTTTCCCTCGCCTTTAATAAAGTAATAATAAAGATTAGCGTAAATGAAGTAAATGTAATTACCCTTTTCGGATATTTTCAAAATGTTCGGATGGAATAAGAATTGAAGAGCATTTAAAGATAAACGCGTTATTCTTTGAAGTGACAGATGCTCGCCTCCTCTCTTAGCGATATTCTACTTACAACTGCGATGCGAATTATTGTAGAATGCATGAAGAATTGAGAAAATTGAATTTCCGTGCTGAAATTTTTAATATTGATTGGCTAGCTTTCATTCGTTTTCAACAAATTTTCTGAGTTATGGGACACGACTTTCATCGCTGATTACGAATATCGCATCCAAATTTCAGTGCGATCAGATATCGAAATATGCTATATCTCGAAAATGCTGAGTTTTAACAAAATGGAATCAGAACAGTTTAATAGTACAGATTAGATCAATAGGATCAATTAGTAATCATAAAATCATAAGGAGTCATAATTTCGGGCTTTATTGGTAGAAATAGGATTAACAATGCCTTTTTATGATGATGCAACAATGTATGAATTTTCAGTGCACATGCTTTCTTTCTAGGAGGTGTTGGTACTAGTCGAGGATGGATGTAGTCCATCTGTTGTCCTGTCGTCTGACAATGTGTCCGACCTATTCATTCCAGATGCCGTATCCGCTTTATGATGAGGTCTATTTGTGTATGTCTTGTTATACAACGAAAGCTCCGCTGAAAACATGAAAAGTTGGTTTCTCTGCGTTGCAAGAAGCGAATAAGTCCTTAGAAAACTAGCATTAAAAGCACTTGGTTAAAAGCGCTTCGTGTGTGTGTGTAAAAAAAGTAAATAAATGAAAGTAAATGAAAATAAACAACTCTATCGTCTAAGATGTGCCATATCGTGAAATGTCATAACTGGTTCATTTTTGCGCTTCCTTAAATTTTTACTCAGAGCAAAATGACCTCTGAGTTAAGAGTCCCTATACAAATAGGACGATTGTACCGGGTGTTTCACAGGCTATGACCAACTTGTTAGTTGAATAACTCGTCAACAGGTGGAACTAGTGTCGTGAAAGTTTGTACACATATGTAGGGAGTTCAAGGAAATGGATTAGGCTTATTTTCGACGAATACGTTACTGCAGTTGTTTCACAGGGTATAGAGCAAAGAAAAAGGCGAATAACATTTGAACGGAAAAAGACCTTTATTTCAAACTTTCAGGATCAACACTTGAGACTAAAGGAAATTAAAGGCACTAGACCACTTCTTGAGTATTTCGGCAGGGCTCTGGTCACAATGATAAAAAGTATAAACCAAAAAAACACCCTCTTCGACTGAATATCGAAACATTTCGGCGCAAACAACTGCAGTACTGTATTCGTCGAAAATAAGCCTTTGACTCCCTGCATGGTGTACAAACTTTCACGGCACTAGCTCCACCTGTTGACGAGCTGTTCAACTAACAAGTTGGTCATAGCCAATGATATCAATACATCTTCTGAATTGCTCACCCAATGGCAGAAAACAGCTCACTCGCGTTCCCGAAATTACAGCCTCAGTGTACCCCAAAGTAATCGACTAATCGTTCTTGGTTACTATCAAAACTCCCCCACCCGCCCCCTCACATCCTGCCAATGATATCTATACAACTCTTGGATCGTTCCTATCTATACAGAAAGCAGCTGCTTCGCGTTCCCTAAATTACAGCCTTAAATACAACTGCTTCAGTGGGTACAAAGTAATCGAGTTGTCGTTCCTGGTTTTGCTTGAATTTCTGGAACGCTTTCTGCTCATTAGGTAAGCAATCCAGAAGTTGTATTGATATCATTGGTCATAGCCTATGAAACACCCGGTATTAAAAGAAATGTTCAAGATTCGGTTTAAGACTGAAAGTCGCCTGTACAGAAAGAAATTTAAAAATAAATACTGTCTATAGTATTTCAGTGGAAATGATATAAAATGTAGATCAATATTTGTAACAATAAAGACAAGTTATCGTTGTTGCAAAAACGCGTATTTACATATGAAAATTTGAGATTACATCCAATTGAAGATCAAAAACATAGAAGTCATCATTATAAAAGCGGCATAAATCCTTTTCCATTCTTTCTCTAAATTGGCTCTTCCCTTTTCATTTTAATTTCTACTTTCCTTTGTTGGGATGATCGATATTTTCACTGCGTGAGTCTACAAATTTAAACTTCCTAGAAATTTTCATAATCTCAGCTGGAAAATTTATTCATAATGTTGAGAAAGTATCAAGACTCGATTTGTTTTTGTGTAACTCAAAGAGCGATTATCATAGGGAGTGTAATAAAATTTGCAAGGAGAAAATAAAGGAGTGCTTAAAATTTTTTAATTAGAAATCTGTGATCGATCATTGCTGTCATTCAGTCCATGTGTTCGGAAGCTGTTTGAATGACGCTCACCAAAATTAATCTGGATTTTCCTTTCGCCTCTCTCTCTCTCTTTCTCTCTCTCTTTCTCTTTTTTTATCCTTCAGTTAATTCAAACCATCTCGTTCATTCGCTACAGAGTTTTTTTCTTCCTACGTCAAACTTTTTGCTTCTACTTCATAATAATGGATCAATAATAATTTCTTGCTCCTGACAAATGGATTTTTTTTAATAATCTTCATGCCTTTAAAAATATTGAATATTCTAGACTGTGAACGAAAGATTAGACTTGACTGGATTTTGGTCTTCATTGTATAAGGTAACCAAATAGTTCTTGCCGTTTGTAATACAGCATGGGAAGAAGTTATCAATGATATGCAAATAAGTGCGTCACGTGACGGGAAATGGTCAAAGCGGGCATCGAGACATTTTACTTGAGCAATTCAGACGCGTTTCACAATTACGGTAGTCATATTTCGCGCAGTGGCGAAGACAAATAGAGGTATCGAAAAAGCTTATCGTGTGCTACATGACTTTGAAGGTAGGCTTTCCGCAGTAGTGTTGAAATATATTACAAATAATATAAACTGAAGAGCCAAAACATTATGACCACCTACTTCATAACGCGTTGCGCCACCTTTGGCATGCAAAACAGCTACAACTTGCCTTGGCATGGATGCCAAAGTCCTTGGTAGATGACTGGAGACAGGTTGTACTAAATGTCTAAGCAGCGGTCACGCAAAGTCGAGATATACCGATATGGTGATGTTTGAACTCTGAGCTGCCGCTCCACGATATCCCAAATGTTCTCTATCGGATTAAGATCCGGCGAGTTAGGTGGCCAGTACATTAATTGGAATTAATTCTTATGCTCTTCGAACTACTCCAACACAATTTGAGCCTTGTGACATTGGGCGTTGTCATGCTGGAAGATTCCATTTCCAGTTGGGAATACAGACGCCATGTAAGGATGCAACTGGGCCGCAATGATGTTCAGATAGTCCGCAGCTTTCATGGCCGTTCTACCACAATTACGGGTCCCAGAGCCGCCCATGAGAACGTCCCCCAAAGCATATCACCACCAGCCTGTGTATAGCCTGCTGTTCAGGGGGCGAGGGCAACTCTTCGCTTGGAAGTCGGCATCCCCTGACACGACCATCGGCGTGATGAATAAAAAATCGTGATTCATCCGACCAGGCAAATCTCTTCCACTTATCCATGATCCAGTATCGATATTCCCGGGCCCCTTGTAAGCGTAGTTGACAATGAAATGACGATTGTTCAATAGAGGCACACGAGTGGGAAGTCTGCTGCGCAGGCCCGTATCCAACAGTTTCGCTGAACTGTGTGTTCCGAAACACTTGAAATTGCACCTGCATTATATTGGGCTATCAGCTGAGCCAATGTCTGTCGCCGATCTTGCTTTACCAAGCAGGGCAATCTCCGACGTCCTTTTTTTTGATGACGCGTGGACATCCAACACCTTGGCGTCTACTGCTGATTTCATCGTAATTTATCCACTTTTCATAAATACTAACAACGGCAGATCGTGAACAACCTACCAGTCGTGCAGTTTCGAAGATACTCGTTCCGAGTCTTCGGCCCATTACAACCTCCCCTCTATCAAATTCGCTTAGATCAGCAGCCTTTCCAATCACTCGCAAAATTAAGTGCAAGACTGATTACTTACCTTCTCCAGCAGCAGTTAAATACCATTCCCACTTTATTACGAGCCCTCCACGTGATCCATACAAGTTCATTCACCAATGTGGTGATGGTCATAATGTTTTGGCTCTTCAGTGTAAGAAATCTCTTAAACAAATCAAAACACCTTTTTTTTTAAGCAGATTGTAAGAGATCAGACCTAATATCCATTTTGATATTTTATAGAGATTTTTGAATTATGGATTGCTTGTCTCAGATTAAAAACCCACTTAACGAGGTATTAACTAATTCTTCAAGTAGTAAAAGAATATTATAAGTGATGTGTCAAGGTTAAGAAAGAAAATTAAAGTACATCACATGAAAATAAACGAGGCCTTTCGGAAATGGGAAATATTATAATTATTGACTTTTATAATGATGTACTTTTAATTTTTCTTTTCACTTATTAATTTATAATATTTTATATTTATATATTTTGAAAATATAACATTTTAAATATTTCAATTTACAGATGTAAACAATCAGATGATATAACAATGATTCTCAACAATATAACTATTTAAATTTATATTCTTTATCCTTTAAGGTACATTCACAAAGGCGCGGTACATGCGATGCGTCAATCCCTCTCCTGTTCACAAATTCAAGCTTTCCGCATGACGTTTCAAAATATTTCCACTAGGGGCAGTGCCTGCACAGAACAAGTACTTCCTGTTAAAAGTAAACAATCGGCTTCATTACTGGCAAATTTTTTATGATGAACGTGTTTGTTGTTTTATTAGGTGTCGGAATATTTCCGTCAAATATTATTTCATCGGATGTAGATGAAGATATACTTCTATTAGCTCTATTTCAACGTCAGAGCACTTCCCACTCCTTCCAATGCTTCAATTTTGGCGCTCTCAAGAAGACTACCGCTGATTGGTAGAAAGAATTCACGTGACAACCTTGCCGCTCTCGCCGCATGTACCGCATAGGAAAAAGTTGACTCCAAACGATCTCAGATCCGGCTTAGAAGCGGCAGACGCGGAATGAATCTGATTGGCTACCGCACTGCCGCTTCTACACGTATCCGCATATACCGCGTCTTTGTGAACGTACCTTTACTGATAGAAAGCATCAGTTAACACTTTCAAAAAGTTTATACCTGAAGAAGGTCTTTGAATAAAATGACCGAAAGGCCTTGTTTATTTTCATGTGATGTACTTTTAATTTTCTTTCTTAATTCTTCAAGTACTTATAATAGTACAGTTATTTTTCGTTAATAGACAAATTTTAAACAACAATTCTCTGTATATCATGGAGATGATTTATGTGAAAATTTAGTAATGATAAAAAGTCCTAATTACATGTTTCGTCCCTAAGAAAGCTGAGGAATAATAAATATGAAGGTTCAAGAACTTTAAATAACCAGTAAAGCATCTCAAAATTTCTTCCTCCTCTCTTTATGAGGATATTTTTCTTTAAATATATACCTATATTATACAAAAGCAACTAGAACACGGTGTTCTTTTATTACTTTAGATTGTTCGAAGCAGTGTTTGTATTTTTAATAGCCCTCCTCTGCCGGATGACAACTTAATCAATAAACAGTCGAAAAATGTAATTGATTCCAAAATTAATTATTCCGAAAGAGTTAATCATTTTCCTCTGTTGACTAATTCCAGTGTATTAACATAATGAGAGAACGATCCCTCCAGCCATCCAGCATCTCTTCTATCAAGTGTACAATTGAGCTGAAAAGTCACTTGATATCCACTGGAATATCATGTAGTTATGACATCATAGGGGTGTTTGTTATTATTATACTGTAGTCCTATAATAACAAATGGGAAGCGTTATTACGGCACTTCAACTTTTAAGAGGCTATGAGCTTGTTTTTCAGTTTTGATCACCGAAAATAATTGCATTCGCTTTCATTAAAAGCAGATGTTTGTTTCAAGTCGTGTGATAGAAGCACGGAATTAATAGAACTTCCCTCTTTTTGAACTCCATTTCTTATTCAAGCTTGGATAGTTGTTAAAGTTTAAGGTTGAGGTTCACGTTACTGAGTAACATTTCATGGTAATTTTCATTCAAAAACACGTCTTTCTATCCAAGAAGTCAGTGGTCCGTGGTGCCATCTCAGACCAAGTCCTGTTTTCAACGTTAGAATTTATTTTCTCAGAAAAACTCTTTTTCAAAGTTCAATTAAATTGAGCGGAACGGAAAGGAAGCCAACCGGTTAGAATTTCCTCTCGTTTTATTTCTTTACTCAAATTGAAATTTCATATAAAAAAACTAATGTGAAATTATCATTAAAAGTGATGAAACTAGAGCCCTTCTGTAATGAGCTTAAATTTAATTTCCTATGCGACGTTAATTCCGTAGGCAATGTAAAGAGGATTTTGAAAAGAGGAAACGTTTATTGTGAATTTTATATTTTTTATAAGATTATGTAAAAAAAAACGTGAAATAATTCAATTGCAAATGACTAATGCTAAATAGTGCTAAATTATAAGTATCGACTAATATACACATCTTGATAATGTTATTATAAAGTGTATGAGTTATTTATAATTTGGAAATGGATTACCTTATTAACTAGAAACTAAATCCAGAATTGATGGGGATGCTTACGCATGCTTATATAATATTTAATTACAGCTCGTTGACATTTATATAAAGTGACATAAACAGGATGTACCCTTCAAGCAACATCATAATATCTTTCTATTTTAAGCATTACTGAAGATAGCCTGCAGCTTATGGAGCTAATATGTTTAAAATATCAACTCTTTAAATTTAAATTCATTGCAGTCTTCAGTAGGAGCAATAAGTAGGCAAGACCATCAAAAGGAATTAACAAGTGTTGAAAATGGAATGGACGAGCAGTCGAATGACAATTTCATTGGGAGAGTAGGTAGGAGAAATTTATTCCGTCTACGTAAGGGACTGCAGGACCTTAACAAATACGAGGGAAATCTTTGTAGAAGTGTGTGTGTGTGTGTGTGTGTGTGTGTGTGTGTGAGAGAGAGAGCGCTAAAACAAGCAATAAATGTCATATAAACATGTGGGCTGTTTTGTTTAGTTTTATTCAATTATAAGTACTATGCTGGCTAATACAGGCTTCTAAGCGTCCTATCATGGATGGTCTTACTCTTTCCCATACCCTAGGTGTCTGCCGTATCCTTTCTCATTGTCCTTTCTCTTGAATATACACTTGCTATTAAATGGCCTTGTAAGTAAAAAAATAATGGACTGAGTGAAAGGACGAGCAGTTTAGAATATTGGTCTCTACAACCTCTCTACACTCAATTATTTGATGGGTAATTATAAAGCAAAACACGTCAAGTCAAAGCAGACGGTCATTTAGTTCGACGTCACTTACATTGGTGAAACGGCAGACATTTTGTATCAGTGCTGTAACTGCGATGGCCACTGGATTTTTCAGTTCATCAATATTGGCGGATATAGATGGAGTAATACTATATCTTGAAGGAACCCCCTACAAAGATTCAGGGGGGATCTGATCTAGGGATTGAGATGACCAAGCTATTGAGATTGATTTATCCATCGATTACAAAACAAATACTGACTCTTTTTGAAATGTCATATGTCAGCATTTAGAATTTCTGTGTCCGTACTCTGTAGTTGAGAATGAGCACGCTCTGCACCTGCGAAGGCAGCCATTTTAAGAGGTCTTTTTATTTCTCATTGTGAATAGAATCGGTAATAAACTTTGACATGTTTTGATACGTAATTACTCGTCAAGTAGTTTTTTTACATAGTCGATATGCGCTAATGCAATTGTAATGTCCTCGTTTTTGGGCACTCTGTATTGTGAGGAAGCTTAATAAGTGGCAATGTGTAATAAAACTGAAAAAAAATTGAAAGATGAGACTAATTGTAAATTGGAAAACATTGCTTACTTTTATAGGATTAGTAATATACAAAACTCTACAGGTGTTGAAAAAATAATGGAAGCATCTCGTGTCAGATATTAATGATGTATCTCCGCGAAATGTTAAACTGCTCTTGTTTTCACTCTGGAATGTAAACTGTGTTCACTTCTTATCTGGACGTCGGGAGGCTGTGGTAATTATTTATTATGCTCGGCCTATTGACGTCCAACGAGGGCAAATTTGTGCATCCATGAAACAAATCTCCCGTTTATAGCAATCGAGAGTTACGGTATCGAAAGCCATGACAGCAAACATGATTAAAGGTAAACATCTTCTGATAAACATTAGAGTGGACGGAAGTGTAACCTGAATCCCGTAGATTGGTACTGAAGAAGATTGGGGTATTTAAGAAGACAATTCCTGGGTCTGCATCATCATAATTTCCTGATCTTGTAATTTTTGTTTTTTCCTTACTTACGAAGCGTTTCCATTACTTTGTCAAACTTCCCTATAAGTTTTTTAAATTATAAGAAATACGAAGGAAAAAAATAGAGAAAACATTTATACAAAGAGAAAACAACATGGAAGAAGGGTATGAAAGAACAAATAGTGGAGTAAAGGGGTATTATCATTAGATTTTATAAAGGTTGTCCAAATGAAAAGTGGACACGGTCTGGATATGTAATAACTTTATTTAAAATTTTAAAATATTCACCATGTTTGTTGAGGTATTGGTCCCATCGTTTACACAGCGGTTCAATTCCCTTTGTCTTTCACTGAATCCTTCACGTTTTTGTGCGAATTGAAACGTTTCCTTTGCAATGTCTTCTTGAGCGACCCAAAGATGCGGTAATCACACGATGACAGGTTTGGACTGTAGGCAGGATGTTCAAGTCTTCCCACCGGAACTTCTGTAACATTATGGTGGTTTCACGGTAGACGCAGGGACGTGCATTGTCGTGTAGAAGGATTACCTGTTGTGAGAGAAGACTTGGGCGTTTGTTTTTGAATGATTGCTGGTTTCGTGAGAGTACTGCAGTATACTGTGCAGAATTGATGATGCATTTCTTTGGCAGAAAATCAATCAGCAGAGTTCCATGGTGATCGAAGAAAAAGTTTAGCATCACCTTCCCTGAACGGATCCATTTTTACACCTCTTATTCTAAAGTTTGTTGTATACACAGGAACAAGTGAAGTCCAATTTATGCACTCGGGTACACGTCTGGAATCTACTACAAGTAAAAACTCCTTATAACGAACCTCTTTATAACGAAATTTTCTGTAGACTTTAATTTTATTTAAAGTTTGGTTGGCCATGCATTTGCCCAATGTTAAATGATTTCATCTCCTTATTACGAATTCTCTTTATAAGAAGCTGAATTCTTGGCCCCTAAGGAGTTTTTACTTGTATCACACACTTTCACTGGAGCGTTGTTGTTGCTGCTGTAGTTATGACGCTATGGGACGCGTCCACTTTTTCATTTGGGCAACCCTCATATATTTGAAAGAGTTCCAAGTTCATTGGATTTTGATATATAGAAATAATCTAGAAGTCTATAGATAACCGACAACGGAGAATTACGAGGCCCATTCCAAAAGTAATGCACAATATTTTTTAAAATTTAGTTTGTATTCTGCAGCCTTACAACTTATGGAGGTCATAGATACATCCTTTAGAAGCACCATGTCATTTTTCACATAATTCCCGTCCCTTTCAACTGCCTTATGCCACCTTGGAACGAGAGTGTGTATACCTGCACGGTAAAAGTCTCGACCAGCACGTTTGAGCCACTGCTTAGCAGCGTGCACGAGGGAGGAGTCTTCTTCAATTTACCAAAGAGGTGGTAATCGCATGTGCCAGGTCAGGACTTTTAGGTGGAAGGTTCAGTGTTCTCCATCCAAGTTTTCTGATTTCCTTTGTGGTCTTGTGACTGACGTGCGGCCGTGCAGTAGCAGAACATTCTGCTTCTCTCGTGGAAACGTGGCTCTACCATTTTGAAAGAGACAGATAATGAATGGAGTGGCATCATGCAAATTCATCGAAGAAAAAAAAAATCAAAACTGTGCTTTTGACGGGAAAAGTTATGTCGACTGTGTTTTTCGATTCAGAAGGACTCTTGCTTGTGGACATCATGCCACACAGAATCACCATTAATTTTGACGCGTATGTGAAGTTTGAAGATGACGATCCCTCGTGCACCCTATTAAACAGTGGCTCAAACATACTGATCGAGACTTTTACCGTGCAGGTATACACGCCCTCGTTCCAAGGTAGCGTAAGGCAGTTGAAAGGGACAGGTATTATGTGGAAAAATGACACGTTGTTCCTAAAGGATGTATCTATGACTTCCATAAGTTGTAAGGGTGTAGAATAAAATATAAATTAAAAAAAATATTGTGCCTTACTTTTGGAGTGACCCTCGTAAGACAGAAAACGTGTTCCAAGCCTTATCACGTAATCATCTACTGTATGGGGGGAGGCCGTGGCCTGGTGGGCTTTCACTGAAACACAACTTCTGTGAAGTTAAGTAACATCAGGCACGGCTAGCCACTGGATGGGCGACCATTCAGTGACTCAGTCTTGACACCCCCCCCCCCCCTCGGCTGCTGTGACCATCATACAGCAGTCATTAATCCAGGTTCATCCCGGGACCCAACTCGTCGGCCTCAGGCCATACAAGCCCTGGATGGATATATTGGATTATAATACATATTACATACATAATATATCCTAAACTTCGCCTAATAATTTGAATTTGTTGGATAAGTGGTTGAAGAATATTTCACCTAAAGATTTTTTAAGGTTGTAATTCTAATCTGTCCCACCATTTTTATGCCTTTTAAGAGAGTAACAGGAAAACTCATCCAGCGAAACTTTCTTTTAGCGGAAAAATTCGGGTCAGTTCGGGCATCTTTCTTAATTTAAGGCATAAATCATTCAGAAACATAGTAATTTATGCTTAAATTGTTTAGATATTTATTATTTAGATATTTATTACCTGATATTTAAAATTATTTGTATTAAAGCTAATGAATTAATTGCTTAACTCCTTCAAAGAGTTTAATAATTTGTACACTGACTACGTTTCACAAATCTCTACGATTTGGTAGGTTATTGAGTTCGTTTTAATTTAGATGTTTTATCCTAATTTTGGTTTCTGTTCATTAACGAACTTGCATTTTTATTTCATATTTTTGATGAAGTCTCCATTCCAGAATCGGGCATTGTAAATTCCCAAACTGTGATATTACTTTCTTCATTCCAATACAGGCTTCTAATGGTTTTGAAATATGCTGTATTACTAGGTTAAAAATATTGCTTTCTGACTAATTTTGCTATCAGTTTCTCTTAATTTTCATATTAATTTATAGATAAAACTAATGGTTGTAACTATGTGCTTGCAGCTTCTTTAGTCTTTATTTTAAATGAAAAATAAAAAAAAATATTACAGGGATGTTAATTACTCTACTATAGAAAAATTAGAATATCCGTAATTTACTATCATTATTAACCCCTTTAGATCAATAACGCAATCAGATGTCCTTGTATCCTAAAACAAAATGCTAAATTGTTCTTGCTCACTGGCACTGGAAATTAGATTAAACTGATTGTATTCATGTCAATCATTCAAATGAATAATGAATAATTAAGAAAAATAACGATAAAATCAATTTTCCATTTCGTTAAAATTGATCATCAATATTTTTCAAATTTATCTTACTGTTAATTATTTAAGCGTCATTCATTACTTGCTTCATTCAAGTGCGTCGAATTTAAAAAGACTCGTCCGAATAGGTCAATCCATTTGCAATTGCTTTTACTTTAAGTGCCAATAATATATCGCTATTTTATTGATTTTTCTTTCTGCGGTTCATATTACGCTGTCGCATGAATATTAGGAGATGGATTCAATACAAATTCGACTGGCGCAATCGATGTCATTAATATTTATTTGCTTTCAAAAAACGGGCTACAGAAACTTATTTTCGTTTAAATGTTAAAAAAATGTTTTGAAAAAACAGGTGGGAAATGGAAAAGTTTATGCATTTTAGAATTCGCCGGTAATATTTGAATTTTTTATCGGCCTATGGTTTTTTTTTTTTTTTTTTGTGCACTTAAAGCTGTATTGCTGTGAACCTGACTGAATGACTGTACTTAGATTAAGGAATAGTAATTGCTATTGTTCAAGAAGCCAGTGCACATTTAATAAGGAATGTGCTGTTCGGTTATTACAATTTTTACACTTATTTTTTCACATCTTGTTTTTCCAATTCAGCTTAAAATGGAAACTTACGGAGAAGGCGCTTTGCATCGATATGATTTACACAATTTAAAGAAGGAAGCATATCAATAAATGGTGATGACCAAGTACATCTGTTATCATACGACCTTACGAATAAAGCTTGTAAAACTAACGTACAGAATAAAAAGAAATTCTCGTTTCTTAAATACGAAAAAAAAGTAGGAAAAGAAATGTGAAGTTCATATGAAATGCTGTAAAAGATAAGACACAAATATATGATCCCGTTTTTTATTATAACACAATACAGATAAGGAAATACCGTTAGTGTATTGAAAACAAAGAAATAATAGTCTAAGAGAAAGTCAAACGATTCTCCGAAGCTTAAAATAGGAATGCGGATGAAGTCAAATGTAAAGGGAAATGTACCCAGCAATTGTAGTCCGAAGGTCAAACGATCAACACTTAGAAGTATTAAAGCGATTGCGTGAGCACCAGCTCAGTCCTTTCTTCTTATTCATCAGTTTTTGGCGAAACATCAAATCACCATGGTCCTCCAGCCATCCGTTTTTTGGCACCGTGAGACTTTTCCTATTCCCTAAATTAAAAACGTCATTAAAAGGACATAGATTTCTAACAATGTAAGGAAAAGGCGAAGACGAATTTGAAAAAAAAGCTCATTCCAAAGCTTAACAGGTATGCTTTCAGAAATGGAAAAGCTGTTGGCAGCAGTTTATATGTTTGAAAGGGATTATTTTATATTAATTTAAAAAGACTTTCTGTTTATTAAATTGAAGAACAAAAATTTTTCTCGGAATTTTCCGCACATTCTTCCATGAGAATAAACCCTATGAAGAGTATAAACGAAAGGCGCATCCATGCTATTATATTTCTCATTGCCTTTTTAAACAATTTCAGAAAGTAATTTCTTTATTACATTATTTTCTAATAAATTTTTCCCGTCTACAAAATTTAATTATTTTGACTCATTAAGCCTGCGGAAGGTTCAATTCTGCAGGAACAAAAAGTTATTATGCTTAATAACGAACATGCACATCCTCTATAAGAAAATTTCATTCAATTACTCTTTTCCGAAGATACGCTTAAAATTAATAAAACTTATTCCATAAAAATTACACTGTTCCATTTTCGGAAAAATTCTTGCTGAAAAACTTCTAATGATAATGGTGGGAGCGTCAGATGAGCAAAATTTTTTTCTCCTTTATATTAATGTTGTGAAGAAGATCTTGGCGTTGTTTGCGCTAAACGTGCGTTGCCGTGGCGACGCCGATGACGAGTCAATTCTGAGCAAGCGAACGAAGGTGTCCCCGAGGGTTCAATTTGCCAAGAATGTAATGGGTGCCATATTCGATATTAGTTTAAGCAAATCAGCATCAGCCAAAGATATTTACATATTGGGAGGAAATTTTCATTCAATTTACAGCTGTCGACTCCATGAAAAATTATCCTCCGAGGAATTCCTCTGATAACGCGCGAAATCATGCCGCCGCCTCCTATTTTAAATTTAGTTTTCAACCGTTAATGTTTAATAAGTTTTAGAAAAATTAAAGTAAAATATAGAAAAGGTATTACTGTTTTTAATTAATTGAGATTACAATCGCTTATTAAACAAAACTGAGTTTTTTTTATTTAATTTGCAAGCTTTTTATTTATTATTAAAATTGATTTGAGTTAAAATTCTGATATTTAAAGAGACTGTATAATGAAGAAGCAGGATGAAAAGCGAGAAAAAAATTAAAAAGTTAACATTTAATTCAATCTTGAAAATTTCAGTTTGAATATAACGTGTAGCCCAATTTAAAGACATGCCGAATCACTTCTATGGCATTATCACTTTTCGGCATTAAAGAAGAATAAAATTCACTGGTTTGAATTTCAGAAGATTACAGTCGTAATATTGTCGCACATGGGCAATCAAAAAGATTCCAACAGCCCATTTCTGAAACTTTATTTTTCTTGCTGACTTAACATATTTTCTCTGTTTTTAGAAAGGTCACGCCATGTTTGCTTTTGGAAAGGAGCCAGCAAATGTGAAACCTTAGACACGGGCAGTTCGCCGTCAATAATTGTCCACACATACCATAACTCAAGACTAGTTTCATTCATGATTATTTGAATGGTCGCTCATCGGTCTTCCAGGATAACAGAAAGAAATTCTAAATTCAATATCGAAATAATTAAAAAATTCTTTGAAACTAATATCGTGTTGCCCCTTATTTTTCTCCATAACCTTTATCATTCTGTCAGCCATCGTATCGACTAGTTTACCTTTTTAAAGTTTAAAATACAAGTACTTTCATAAATCCGAGAAACATTTTAGAAGTTCACCACAAAAACTACCGACGGAGAGATAGACCGATTTTTGAGGCGCATTACCACAAAAAATCTAGGAAACCTCGACAATAATTTGCCATGATGTTGAATAGGATCTAAGCCTACACATGAGAAAGGTGACGCCTTAATACAGCGCCTACCCAAATCGCCGGATTTAATCCTATGTGATTTTTTTTTTCTTGCGGGGATTCCAGAAGTCTTTGTGCCCCACTTCTTGCTAATCTTCAGGAACTTTACAACCTTCTCATTGCGGCTGTGACATTTTGGAGGAGATGGATTACATGAATCGGTAGACGACTAAGTGGAAAAATTGAGGCATTTGTGAAATAAATATTATAAAAAACAAAAACAAACAAACTTGGAGACCTTGTCGTTCTATCGGCGTAAGAATTACCACTAACCGTCACGTCGTGTGGTGAATTCCTAAAATGTTTCATTGCAATATTATAATAATTAAGAAATTATGTTTCTAAATTTCTGTTCATAAAAGGTTAATTTAGATTGCTTACAAAAGCCCAGGGCGCTGATTCCAAATATGCAATCGGAGATTTTTTCAGTCATAATTATCACAAACAATACATTTATGCATATATATTTACAATTATAGTAGTACAGAGACGTTCTAGAAGAAAAAAATAACTTTCTTTTAATTCTCTTGAGTAACTGAATCAAGGAATCTCGCTGCAAATAACAATTGTATCGGCTATCAGGTTTATCAAACGATCGCTCCCCTGCTATAATTTTGGGCTATTAGTTAAAATGTAAACTAATCGTAATGTATGCTATGGAAGTAGTTGAAACTTTTTTTTTATCAGGCTAAGTATTTTTAAGTACATTCTCCAAAGATAACTTGATATTTTTACAGTTGAAATGTGTGAAAATATTTAAGTTAAACTGAAAGTGTTTATTCATTATTTCACACAAAAAGAAGTCGTTCGCTTAAACTCATTTTGTTTCTTCATGACGGTATCTTTTAAATTAGTAGAATTCATCATCAAAAATGAACATGGTTTTTCTATCCACCACAAAACCAAGTGTTCCTCTGGAGTCCACAAAAATTAATATTGAATATACGAATATATTAAATTTATAAGGAAATGCTTTTACAATAGACTCTTACTTAATTTCATTTTTAACTCCGAACAATTATTCTATTAACTGATGTCTTGTATACCCATACAATAGAGCCTTAACAAGATTTGATTAGTGGTAGTCCATCTCTTATTACAGCATTCAAGCCTCTTCCAACTACGTTCAAAAGATGTTGTCTTGATCTTTTGTATGAACGTTAAGTAAGCAATTACAATCTGAATACGAGCGATTGCGCTCACCCATAAACGACACTTGGATCGAAAATTAGAAGCGTTTTTTTATTTGTTAAAAAAAAATCCAGGGAATCTAGTCGCCGTAGTGTGTGTGTGTGTGTGTGTGTCGTCTTCCTTTCTACGCTGAGGCAAGGGCCGTTGAAAAGGGGAGTCAGGAGAGACCGAGTGGGCGTGAAGCGCGGTTGAAAAGAGGAACCGGAGCGGAAAGGTGAAGCCGAAAGATTCCCAGTGTCGTATCTGTTGTTGGTGCAAAGTCAGCAGAAAATTTGCGCTGTAGGAATTGCCCTGCTCTCTTCCAAGGTAATCGGTGGAAGGAGCAAAGGAATGGAACCAGCCATCGTAAAAGGATGAGGAGGAGGAAAAGGAGATAGAGAGAGAAAGCTAAGGTTTTGTGCTCCGTTGAATCTAAGAATGTTCGACGCATCTTTTGTATCGTGGATGGTGGCATAATCGCTTTTATTCTAGCGCAACCTACTATTTCTCTTTATTTGCTCCTTAAATTTTTTTACATTATTTTTTTTTATTTAACTGTTTTTTTTCTGTAAAATTCGATGTGACTTTAAGCATTAAATTGAATTAAACAACGCAGAAAAATAAAAATCCGATACATAAAATTCACGTCTTTTTTTATTCCTTTCAACCAACACTTAGCAGCATGTTTCAATAGAGATCTGATTTGCCTTCAAGTTCACTTATCTCTGTCATGAAAATAAATACTGGCGTCTTTGGTATCATGATCTTTAAGCTGAATGAGAGAAAGTTATGTGCTTCTCTACATGGAGATACTGAATACCTTATTATAAAATTTCTTATATGCAAAGTATCATTAACATGCTTAAAAACAGGGTCCATTTCAAATAATGATAATTTGTGCGATCTCAGAACTGAGTGTTATTAGTCTAGTCTTGCTAAGCATATTTTATGTTCTGTTGAATGTATATTATATTTATTTAATTCATTTGCATAAGATATCATAGTAATTCATTAAATTCTCTTACTTTTTAGGTAAGTTTGCTGATCAGTGACCGAATTCAGAAGGCGAGTAAGTAAATTTAAAATACTTACTAAGGAAACATGCTTTAACAAAATTTTGAAACACGTTATAAATGTCTCCCTTAAAGTTTAAACCATTTTTATGAAATTGAAAAAGGCTTGAAGTCATTCTCTATTTTTTTGTTAACCGTATATCACTAATTAAGTTTAATTTTAGGCCTGTTAGATTATTAGATATTGTTCAGTTCAAAATAACAGCAGTAGGATTACTTACTAGCGCTGCAGTTATAAAATGGGAATAGAAAGTTGAAAAAGAAGAATGGAGTGAAATTTCTGATGTCCATTGCCAGAATTAATTTCTTGTCTTGATTTTTCATTATCTCAGCAATAGTAACTAAATTAAACAAAAGTTATCAGAAGCTATATTAATCATTCTTTATTCTTATCAATTTCGTCGATTAACTGATATGTCATTGATTTTTGATTTTGCTATAAGGCACGTGGAAAGCGTTTATTAAAAATTAGAGTCAGTATCGGTAAGCATATTGCTATCCTGATGAGATCTCCGAATCCGAACTAGCAAATTCGAAATGTGCAGGGGGAAATTGAATCCGGTAACCAAATAGATTGGTTGTATATTCCAATAAACCACAAAAGGGAAATCCCCTCCACCCATGCCATGAAGGCAGCAGCATCATCAACGTTGAAGAGGGATTATGGAAGCCTATGATATTATAGAATAAATTAGATTCTTGAAAACCGAATACATCGGCATTTCCTATTGCTTTATTTATTTTTTTATTTATTTATATGTATGCATATATTCAAATGAGTTTTCGTCCTAACAACTGAAAGCATTGTCCACAGCGTATTCAATTAACTGGCGATCAGAGTGCAATTGGACGAACGATTCATGGGATTAACAGTTGGCGAAATTAAAATTCAATTTGAATAAAGGTTTGCATGCGAGAAATTTAATTTCCAAGTGAGACAGTATTATTTGATTTCAGCTCATCAATGGGATATAATTCGATGGAATAATGAGCTTTTATGATCATTCAGTTTGGATGTCATACGATGAATGAGATTATGATGAGCAGTGTTTATTAAATTTCCAGGCGTAAAAAGAATTGCATTCATTAGAGGGCGGAAAAAGATCATCGGCGAAATAGAAAAAAAACATTTATTTTCCTGTCACTTCATGAATGAGAGACCCATTTCTGAATTAGAAGCGTAAGCAAATGTTGAATTCATTTGGCAGATTCAATTTTTCATGTCACCTTAAAAAATTAACATTAGCAGACAAATCTTGTACGAGCTAATGATTTCATAAACATGTCGTAGTTTTAAGAACAAGAGGTGCTTTCAAAAATAAAGAAGACCCTCTTCTAAAGGTTTATTATTTTTTGAAAAAATTTATACATGTTTTATAAAAAAAAAAGCCACGTTTATATTATACTGTAATTTATATTGTAAACAGAATTAAAACATTACTACCCTGCCAGAAAAGCTCTCAGAAAGTAATGCCCCACTTTTGTTCTCCTCTAAAAGTATTTAGTCAAAACGTACGATAAATATTAACAATAAAATGAATTTTCTTTTACATGTACAGGGTGGGCCGTAAGTCGCGCACCAAAGCATTTAAAACAATTCTGATAATAATAAACGTTATTTTATTAAAACCAAGCTTAACTAATGAACTAAGAAATACGTTGTTGGTACAATCACAAATGCTCAAAATGCTCGCCAGTTGCTGATTTTACATGGTTTCACATCACACTTCACGTAATTCTTTGGTGCGCGACTTACGGCCCACCCTGTATTCTTTTTCCCACTTAATTTCTAGCACTGCCTGCTTGTACTAGCCCTAGTCAGTAGTTGCAGTCATACTTACATTACTAACTGAAAGCTATAATGCCATTTGTCGACTTGTGATGCTCACGGCATGAATAATGGTTCATTATGTTTGGTTACTACTTTAAAAGGGCGTGCAGTTCCGTGAAGCTCAAAATCACTCTGACCCGCGACCAGCGGTGCTTCTATTGACTATTCTATTGACTATTCCATATTCTATACAATATCTTCTCCTCAACCAAGAATTCAATTATAACTCTTTCACAGACTCCATTTTAACAGTAACACAGCTGCGCTATCTGTCTTCAGCACGCAAAATTTTATTTTTCTTCCTTATTCTGAGGAAATTATATGAAGCATTACTTTTCTGTCCATTCCTAATATAAGAAAATATATAATTAACTTGAGTGGAATGATTTGTATATTTTCTTTGAGTTTGAGAGAAAATATTTATATGCTGTCCACTAAATTCCCAGTTTCAATTTATTTTATTTAAATTTTGTTTAATTTTTATTGCAGTCCCTAACAATTGAAATTGGAAATTTATTTGAAGACGTGTAAATTCACTTTTTAACGCGCAGCTCTAATAACGTGTAATTGGTTGTTCAGAATTGCATTTTAGAGATATA
>JAHWFO010060970.1:8634044-8646573 GCA_023313115.1 Rhysida immarginata | reverse complement strand
TGTTACGAGTCGTTTGATATATTACATGCCATATCTTAGCATTGAAATTACCAATGGTACCATATGGTTTCAAAGGGCACCATTAGGGCACGTGCTAGTAAACCAATAACTATTATCATTATTTTCTCGTGATATTCACTCATGGCACCTTGTTACGAGTCGTTTGATATATTACATGCCATATCTTAGCATTGAAAGTTCCAATGGTTTCATAGGGCACCATTAGGGCACGTGCTACTAAACTGTTAACCATTATCATTATTTTCTCGTGATAGTCACTCATGGCACGTTGTTACGAGTCGTTTGATATATTACATGCCATATCCTAGCATTGAAAGTTCCAATGGTACCACTTGGTACCATTAAAACACGTACTACTAAACAATTCAGACATCACTATATACCGTTATATTCATTCATGAGACATCCTTGCACGTACACGTGCCATTAGACCGATGCTTGCTATCACTAGTTACTCTTTTATATTCGTTCATGATATGTTGTGACAATTTGTTTGATATATTACTTGCCATATCTTGTTATAGGAAATGTTTAAGAGGGTATCATAATGGTACTATTTAAGCACGTGCTATTAGAGCACGTACTTATTCCTGCTATCTCACGTTCGTACTTCTGCGTACTCTGTCCCATTTTAATGGATTGGTGAAAACAGACTGTGAAAAAGTTAATTCGTTTTCAAGTTATCGTAATAAATGCTAAGCTCCCTAGGAATAAAAAAATTCTCTTGATTTAGGGACCGAACTGCCCTTTTAATAATCGTCAAACACGTGCATCCTGCACGCACACCATCTCATTAATGTTTAAAGCACGCGCAGAACCGAACCCATGTTCTCAACACGCGTTTTACCAAATGCGAGGATAATTCGTTTCTTCCAGCAATTCAAGACATGATTGAATGAATTGTGAGATTGCAATACATGCAATTCAATACATGCAACGCAATGAATTGTGGGATTGTCTACAGACGGACGGACGGACGGACGGACAGCTGGACAAACCGATCACATAAGCACATTTCTATATATAGAAAATGTGCTAAAAACGATTTTTTTACATTAAAATAAATTGAAAAACTAAATTTCTTTAGTGAAAAAAAAATCGAGCAGTACGACATTTGTATTTGCGATTTTGTGTGGAAAAAAATACTTGAACAAGTAATTGCCGCATGCTAAACTATTTAAATTTTCCGAATGTGTAAATCTCTTATTTTAAATACGAGGGTCGGGGCATAAGTCATGGCAACTATTTTTTTTCTTGTAGATATATGAACGGATCACAAACGTATATGTGTCGTGTGGAAGTTCTGCAGCACAGTGTATATGCAGAACAACAGATGGCTCTGTGATAGCTGGTAGTAGCGCAGCGAGGGCTGTGAAATCAGTCAGTTGGTGAGTGTCGTGCGAGATGGAAGTAACCCGTGTTGAGCAGCGCGCTTATATCAAAATAGCCGTTCTCCGAGGGAGAAATGCGATGGAATGTCACAGTGAATTAGTGGAAGCCCTTGGGAATAATGCCCTACCATACCGTACAGTAGCACGGTGGGTAGGAAAGTTTCAGCAAGGACGTGTGTCAACCAGTGATGAGCAACGTTCGGGCTGATGGTATTCAGCGCCTGAGGCTGATGATATTCAGCGCCTCCCACATCGTTGGCAGCGTGTGGTGACAGTAGCAGGGGACTACTTTGAGGGTCTTTAGGCCCAGGTTTGTCATGTCAACTTTATGTGTACTGTGTTGTCATTCTTTTGCATCGTGAAGG
Organism: Rhysida immarginata; assembly: GCA_023313115.1. Taxonomy (NCBI): domain Eukaryota; kingdom Metazoa; phylum Arthropoda; class Chilopoda; order Scolopendromorpha; family Scolopendridae; genus Rhysida; species Rhysida immarginata. Next base: position 8,644,796 of record JAHWFO010060970.1, on the reverse strand, counting down.
CCATATTGCCCTGTATACTACCGTATTAAATTAATGTGTTACGATATTTCAGTGCTATTCATTAACACCTTGTCCTTTCGTCTGTATATGTCACATTTTCCAACCGGACTGGTATCTTCAAGGAAAAAAATAGTTGCCATGACTTTTGCCCCAACCCTCGTATTAGATCATCCTAAAAGTAATTTCGGAGACTTTCATATATTCAATATTACAAAATATGCCTGAGGTGTTTTCGACCTTCTGATATTAATTAAAACTTTAGTCATAGGACGAACTGAAATCAAACCATAGGATTTCATCCTCGAGTAATTAATTTCGAATAGGGATCACTGGGCGCTTCTCTTGGACCAACTCTCTTTAATATTTCTATGTTTTGGATTTTTATTAGCATTATAGTGATAAGGTTTTGGTTATGTTTAAATTTTGTTTGAATTGTCCCCATCTCAAATTTCAAATTTTGTGGCCTGGTTTCCTTTACAATGTCTGGTTTTCTTTACAGAATAAACTGCCGCAGGCTACACTTATCTGATAATTGGCTACTGCCATAGCTGCAAAGTGACAGTGCGGACTTCATCTTTCAGATGTACACCCTTTATCTTCATCACACTTCCATTGCCAACCTGCCTAATCTTTGAATTTCTTCAAGTCATTGTACTCATTTGTAAGCACCTGTATTTTTGTTTATCCTAAGGACTTTATTGCATGAAGTAAGTAACAGGCCGAACACAATGAGGACTAAACAAATGTATTTATCAGAAGATAAATAGGTCCAGGAATAGCAAAACGGTAGAGTTTTAATGGAGCCAACGCGTTTCTAAATAACTTCATCATTGAGGCAAAAGACATCTACAAGATAAGCGAGCCAGGGTTCCAAAATTTAGGATCTACATCCACCAATCAGAGCGAAGTATCACAGAGGGGGTGTATTGCAGTGGGGTAAATGCTTGAACCACCCTGGTCAATATTTTTGATACCAGTCGCGAAATACCCTTTTCATAGAAGGTCTTGGATTGTTGTTTGAACCAATTCCGAACCGCCTCTTGCATTTCCCCTTCCGTATGAAATCTGCGTCCACTACTACGGATTGACTTTGATTTTTTTTTTGGGTGGTGGTGATCCTAGTTGTTTCCATTGCAGACTTTGGCGCTTGGATTCAGGTTCATAATGGTGGCACCAGGCCTCGTCTCTCGTGACAATTCTTGACAAGAAATCCTTATCGTCATGATAGCGCTCCAAAAGGTCCAAGGCTTTGCGGAAAGCTTTTTGTGCTGGTTCCAAATGATGGGGTACCTATTTCGCACACACTTTGCGGTACTGTAATGTTTCCGTGATAATGGTGTGATAATGGTGTGGGACACTCACATCAACCTCTGCAGCATATTATACGCTGTGTTCTCTTGCGTAACTTTTCATCACATCCCCAGGCGCTACGTCTACACTCTCTAGCGGCATATGCACATATACAACATCGTCATCGTATACAGGATGATCCAAAAATCAGGAAAATCGTTAAAACTCAATAATTCGCACACGAATGCAGATAAAGAGATAAAGAGAGATGCATGGAAACAAATGTCTGTGCATGCCTACAGCCTGAAATTTACTGAATATATCTCATATTATTGATAGTGACAGAAACTTATCTTACAGAAGAAAACCAATGGTGAATCAAATGATAATGATTTAATTCTAAATTGCAGCAAATCTGGTGTTACCATCGCAAGAAATATACGATTGAACTATTCTATTGATATTTATTAATATAAACCTGCATTGATTAAAACTTGTGTTATTATTATTATTATTATTATTATTATTATTATTATTATTATTATTATTATTAGTCAGTATACACTGAAGTGCCAAAAGATATGGGAGCGTCATATGCAAATATTCCGGTGTCGCTTGCATCACGTAAAAGGCAGAGCGATATCAGTACTGTCAATTCGACTATTAGCAATCGTCTGAAGCTTCTTATAACGTGATTATGGCTACACGACGCGAATTATAATTATCAGAGTTTGAACGTGGAATGATAGTTGCAGCTAGGCGCATGGGGCGTTCCATTTCTGAAGTGGTGTAGGCATTCAACATTCCTCGATCCACAGTGTCAAGGTGTACAGAGAGTACCTCATTTCAGGCATTACCTCCCATAATGGGCAGCGCAGTGGGCGATCACAGCTGCTAAATGCTCGTGACCATCGACATCTCAGCAGCCTGGTCCTTCGTAACAGACACACACTCCTACGTCAATTAACAACCACATTCAATGAGAGGTTTACTAGAATCGTGTCTATGAGGACAATGCAGTAAATTTGGCACTGATGGGATATGGGAGCAGAAGACTGACAAGATTGCCTTTACTCATAACATGTCATCGGAAGCTGCGTCTCGTCTGGGCTCGTGATCATATTTATTGGACCTTAGATGACTGGAATCACACAGCTTGGTCCGATGAGACACGATTCAAGCTGGTGCACGCTGATGGTATGGTTCAAGTGTGGCGCAGAGCCCATGAGCCCAATGACCCAAGTTGTCAGGAAGGCACTGCGCAAGCTGGTAGTGGCTTCATCTATGTGTGGGGCGTATTTACATGGCAAGGTTTCGATCTTTTGATCAGATTGGACCTACTATTGACCGGGAATCATTATATCCAGTTGCTTGGTGACCATTTGCAGCGCTCCATGGCCTTCATGTATCCTAACAAGTATGGGATGTTCCAGGAGAACAATACGCCATGAAACTGGGTCAACATTACTCGAGATTGGTCTGAGGAGCATTCTGAACAATTCTAACGAATGAATAAGCCATCTAGATCGCCAGACTTGAACCCCATCGAACATATTTGGGATATCATCGAACGATCCATTAGTGCACAAGAGCCTCACCTGTAACACAAATTATGGGCGGCTGTCGAAATGCATGGGTGAACATCTCTTCAGAGAACTTCTGCTGACTGGTAAAGTCCATGCCACATCGGGTTGCTGCACTTCGCCGAGCAAAATGAGCTCCTACACAATATTGAATAGGTATCCCATGACTTCTGTCACTTCAATGTAGAATGCAATAAATTTAATTTGAAAATATCAATATTTGTATCCGTTTTATGTTACCAAAACTGGTTTTGTAAAATTCATTTCAAAGAACTCAGAAAATTTGTTGCTGAAAGCTCAGGAGCTTTTTAAAAGTTTTAGCGTTTATAATTTTCTTAAAATTAGGGTTACTTAAAGTTAACTGTGAAAATAAAAATTTTCTTTACATCTTACGGGAATGCGTTCACACTTTACAGACGATCGATGAAATCATTGATTTCTCCTAGAAAAGATACAACAACTCACTACCCTACCCCCTTTACTCGGCGCTCTCTTCTCTTTCATTTGGTAACAAAACGACATCATCGCCAAAATAACCCCCAATTTTTGTCGGAAATAGATTTCAAGGATAGAATTTTCTTCTTCCTTTCCTTTAAATCACAAACCTACTCGTTACCAGTCTCGAGAGGGACAGCGTTTCCATGGCAGCTGGTAAAGTGAAGCGGCTATTTCAACTTTTTTTTTTTTATTCCCTTTGCCGTTCTTCTGACATCGAAGGCAACTTGAAATATTCTCCGATTGAATTGCGTTGAAGGCATCCTTTAATGTCAAAAGTATATGACCGTATCTCAATGAATGGACCCGAGACGGACGTTCATATAAAAAGCTCAATAACAATTTCGTTCTTGAGACGTTGTAGAGAATAAGCACAAGCTGCAACTCAAACGAGAGAAAAAAGATAAGGCAAAGATAATGCATAAGGACGTGCGGATTAAAGTTCAATTGCAGGGGAAAATAGTATACTTTCGGATTAGATAAAGGGAACACAGAAGGCAAAAGATTGAACGGTGTTAAAAAATAGATTCGTGTTTACTATTTTAGGGATCTTGTCTTTTACTGGAGATGCATCAATTCGTCTCCTCTTCTAAGTGTCATCATGCCATTGCGAATATTGGAAAAAAGATAAGCCTTATGAAAAACCAATGATTTAAGAAAATTTAACTTAAATAAATAAAACGTTGATGCATAATCTCTACCAGATGTATTTTTTGTAGTTACGTTGATGCATAATCTCAGTGATCCATCAACTTCTGAGTATTACTATCTTAATAAATTTGCAATTGATAAATTTGATATTAATAAAAGTTAAAATTTTTGTTGTATATCAAATAAATAAATAAATAAATAAATAAATAAAGGGACTATTTTGTAAATTTATTTTAACTTGGAATATATACAAAAAACCAAACACAACTTCATGTTAATGATCTTCATCTAGTCACCCAATTAGAGAATGAATAAAGAAAAAGAAACAAAACTAATAATACTTAAAGATTCAAAGAAAATGAAAATCATCGATAAAATTAAGAAGAAAAATAAGAAGTTGAATTAATGATGTGCGTCTTCGAATTTATCAGATGTGAAAGTGAGTAATATGTACATTCGAATTCGTGAGATTGAAAAAAAAAAGGAATTAATGATATCAATTAAAAAAAAAGAAGAAATTTGAAAACTGCTTGCCAAACAGTATTATTAAAACTTTAAATGACCACAGAAAAGCCATCTTAGAAAAAGTAGAAATTTACAGTACGGTCCAAATTGTCAAAATTTAGAAAGATAACAAAGTATTCATTGTATAAAATTCAAAAAAAAATTATTTAAAATGGAGCGGGAAAAGACACAAAATAATTCTATGCAAATTTGTAATAAAGTTTGGGCTATGCTTTACATTTTCAGTTTATAGGGGAAAATATCTTCGCCTTGAATGACGGGTACAGCTGCCATTTTTTGAGGGGAAGGCAATCCTATACTGCTACTCATCGAAGTGCGCCGTTTTTGCCCGACTTGTTATTGTATAACGATGGTAACGAGTTGTTGCGTGTTTGGATGTATTGTATAACAATGGGATAAGTTCAGAGCCAAGGAAGCCATGGGTCTCGATGCCCTCAAAAGATGGCGGATATTCAATGTTTATGTTTTGATATTTCTCCCTATTCGGTCATTTCGAAGATGTACATGGTGAGGCAAAAGTCTGGTAATAGAGCGTAAACCTGGAAAACTATTTGGGGTAGGTTAATGAAATTGAAAATATTATTACTAAGCGGGATAGGGGCTTCTTGGTAGTGACGTTTTCAAATTTATGCAAGAAAAAGTTCATGAATTTTGGAAATTCATCTCCTAAACTATGATAGATAGAGACATAGTGTCAAAGTTGTAGAACACCCTTCAGTTACTTTAAATCGTACGTTAAAATCATTGCTTTATTGGGGGGAAATTAAAGAGAAAAAAATTGCTTCAAGTTGGTAAGGTACTTCACGTCATTTGCAGAGAAGCCCATCGTTGGTGCTCTGCTGTCAGATTGTGAGTTCCAATGTTTTGTTTTCAGATTGGTGTCAATTTGGTGTGATTTTATTCCAGCATCCCGTAGTATTGATACAACCACAGCCTGGCTATCATTCATGCCTTCTTCTCCCTGTCAATTTAGTGGTTTGGACTGCAACAACCTTCGGCTTCTCTGCAAATGACTTCAAGCAATTTTTGCTTTAATTTCCCTTAATAAAGGAATAATTTTAACATTCGATTTAAAGTAAATGAAGGGTGCTCTACAACTTTGCAATTGACACTATGCATCTATCTGTCATAGTTTGGGAGATAAGTCATCAGAATTCATGAACACTTTCTTGCATAATCTTGAAAATGTCACTACCAAGTAATAAATACGTAGAATGCCTATCCTACTTAGTAATAATATTTTTAATTTCATTAACCTACACAAAATAGTTTTCGAGTTATACGCTCTATTGCCAGACTTTGCCTCACCCTGTACAGGATGCTGCAAATAAATACAGGGCATACTGCCGGAAAGCCTATCCGCTTATACGTAGTTTCGACCATGTTTCGACATCATCATATTTCGACCACTGTTAATCAAATTTAGGGCTTATTATTGGTAGAAATATGATTAACAATGATCGAAATATGATGTAACAATGTATGAGCGGATAGGCTTACCCGGCAGTACTGCCCTGTATTTATTTCCAGCACCCTGTATGTACAAATTTTCACGTTCTTCAGATGAAATTTATCCATATCTTGATGCATACTGTAAAAAAGGAAATGTAGAAATATCCTCTAACTGAACTTTAAAATTATTAATAGAATATTTATTATTTCTGGAGATGGCGTGCAAATCGCCGAAAAAATCGTCAACCTTTTTTTTTTAAATGTACTGAAACGCTAAAAATATCCTCATATTTATTTATTTACTAGCAGATACCCGTGGCGTTGCTCACGTGTAAATTGTGATTTAGGATATGAATTTTATTCATTATAAATTCACTGTATATAAACGATGTTGGGTGTTTTGTTGTCTTTTGCTAATACAACAACGTTTGATGTTGGCCCTGCGATTTGTTTATTGTAATTGCAAAGCTTAGATTAATTAATTCCTGTATATATTTAAAAATGTCAACTATTCCAAAATACAGGGAACACTCAATCTCAAACAAAACAATACGATAAGCAAAATGATCTATAGACGAATTACAAACCAATTAAATAATGAAAAATTCAACCAATTGTTCAACAAAGGAACAAAAACAAAAGAGATTAAATCAAATTGTTTTCCTAAGACTAAATACAGGGAACACGCAACCTCAAGCAACAGTAAGAAAAATAACTAACCGTAAGCCTAACGCCACAGTTCTAATGAATAACCGCAGTCTAACGCCGGATTCTAATGAATATAATGGCTTATTTGAATGAGTAAATTTATTTGAATGTAAAATGAATGTAATGAATTGATAGCTACTGCCAAAATTTCCTACCTAGAACCAAACAAAAAGCATTGACGATGTTAAGGTAACGATGTGCATGAAAAATGCCAAAGATGCGACGCTCGACGGTACTGCCATCCTTTGGTAAATAACTATAGATTTCCTTTTTTACGTGCAAGTGGCGCCGTCTCTGTTTGTATTATGTAAAGTAATTAATTATGTAAATTGGTCGTATCAATTAATCATATCAATAATTAATTTTAAAAAGTAGCCTATGTTAGTCTTGACAAAATGATCTTCATGTCCGTTCATTATCATCGCAATAGATTCAGCCGTTTCGAAGATTGCTCGTTATGAAAAAACAGGCTTCAATTTTATTTACATGTATAGGTTTAAATGCATTAAACTGCAATAGAAGGCTGCCCTTTGTGATATACGGTATTTCAAATGGGCATTTTTCTCCTGTGGTGAGATAAATGCACCAAAGTATAAAAATTTGTAAAATTCCGAAGCATGTTGAAAGATCTTAAACCCTACAAAAGCTTAGTATTTGAATTTACTAACGCATGAAATCCATGGGAGTAAATCTAAACTGGATCTAAACTAGCAGAATTAAATGTCTCCTCTTAAAAGCTGAATTGAATCAATGGAATGGTGCCTAAATCATTCTTAGTAGAAAATGTTCTTTACTTCGAGTATAAAATGGACTTATATTTAAACGGTGCCTTTTATGACTGAAAATGAAATTTTGGAATTTTGTAAGAATAGCACGCTTTCACAGGAAATCCGAATGTGAGAAGTGTTCTGCAGGTCCTTCATCTATACGATCATCTTTTCAAATGTAATTTTCAGTTTATGGAACGAAATGAAATGGATTGTTGGCTGTAAATATAAATGCGCTCTATAGGTATTGCTGAGTTGAAAATATGAAGCAAAGAGATAAAAGGGTTTTTGAGATAGCATATTTAGGCACTTCCTTTTGAAAATGTACGACTTTTCAGTCTTGTTTGTTCTGCATCTGTATTCAGTATTGGGTATATGTGCATGTATTTAACTGTATCAAATTTGTTCACGTATTTGTGTTAACATGTTTCTGTCGCGTATGCGCGTTAACGTTCCTTTCATTCGGTATCTTTGTAGTCGAGCAAACGGAAGAGTTTTCTCTTTCGAATGGCAATTCCCTATGTTGTTTCTCTCTACGTGCGAGTTTCCGTCGAAAGGCTTTTAAAATGCCAGAGGTCAAACCCATCGGAACGGTAAATCTGTTCAAACCGAGCGCCTGGTTAAACTTTAAATTCAATTACGTGTATTCATTATGCAGTGCATGGAAATGGAGACGATGAACTCACAGCGCAAAATTAAATTGAGGTATTAATTTGTGAACTGGCTCTATTAGTCTTCGGTTGGCCAATCATTATCTGCTGTTTTATCTGAATAGAAACTTTCGACTGCCAAACTCCAATTCGGTTTTCGAGATGTTAAATGATTCTCACATTTTTATAAAAACATGGAAGGATCTTGTTTTATCGGATGAGCTTATAAGATGCTTACATTTTCACCTGTTAATGCGGAGATTAAATTGAATCTGCTTCAAGATATTTAGATTATTATGGCAAGCAATAAGGAGTGGCTTAAGCCGAAATAAAATGGCTAATAAAAATGAAGGGGTCCTCTGCTTTTCTTGGATTCTGTTGTTTGGTTGTTTTGCCACTAATTTTGGGAAAAATAATAAATAATTAAATTTGTTTATCGTCTTAATGCTGTTCAGCGTTCTTTCTAAATTTTTTTCGTCATATTGGAAAATATATTTTTTTTAGCGAGGCAAATTTGCGAAAACATAAACGAAATTTGTATACAATTTATTATTTAAATATTACCATCTCAAAGAAGATTGCTTAGTTCTAGAAACAACATTTTAATGTCGAATACTAAATTAGGGCTTTTCAGAAAGATTCATTTCTCTTCAAGTAAACATTCTAATAAAGCGGATGAGTTCTTTTTTAGAGATAGGGATTCAAAAGCGACGGTCTTTTTAAAGTAGGTTACCATAAAAAAATCTTTATTTTATAAAATGAAGGGATAGCCTTCCAGATTATCTGAGCCTGCTGGCCTTGAGTATAAGTGCGCTACTCAGTCTAAGTCAGTGTTTCCCAAACTGTGTGCCGCAAGAGATTGGCTAGTGTGCCGCGGGTTTTTCGAAAAAAATTTAAAATTGCTTCAATAAATTAAAAAATATTAAAATTCCACCATAAACTAATAAAATAAACACATGACTAAGGTTATTTCATGTGTACCGCGAATTTTTTTAGATTTTTTTTAGTGTGTCACAAGATAAAGTTAGGGAAACACTGGTCTAAATACAAAAACATGGCCATTCAGATTCTTTCTCTATAAGTACTTCGGACGGTTGATTCATTCGTTAAACTTTTCATGCACACTGAGCGGCCATTTTATTGAGTTACATTTTCCTAGTATCAAATTAGACCTCTCTGACTACTTTATAATATCTGTATAATATTTCATGTGAGATACGATATGGACCCCGCTAGAGTTCGGAACTCGTATACAGGGTTGGAAATAATATCTGGAACTGTACAGTCCATGGAACTTTTGGCAACTCTTGATCATACTTGAAATTGTTCGGACATCAAATGAACTCTGTTCGGACATGGCTTGTGGCATTGTGACTCTTTACTTGATGCTGTTTGTGCCATATTCTGCAGTCTGCTGTCAACTTGTGATTTCTCGTTTTTCTAATCGACGACAGTCTACTGCAGATGGCTATGAATCTATTGCTACTGCAAACGTTCATGTTTTGTTGTATGCGAATGGGACGTGGACTGTTATATCCGATACGGCTCATTTGGTATCCGAAATTGTTCTCTACAGTGCGACATGGTATTAATCGTTATTTTAGGAATTGTAACCCGCCACTTAGGCAATTTTCTCCAAGCGTCAAGAATAGACGTTGTTGGTCACAAAATTGCGTCCACATGATTTTGGCGTTGCATCAATTTTGGTATACTCAAGCAACAGTTATATAAGAAAAGCCTAATCATATTGGCAACTGCAAAAATGATGGATAATATATCCGGCACCGATTATCATTCCGCATTCGCAATTGCTCAAATTCTTGTTTTACCCATACAGCTCGGCTAGCATATGCAAGCTGCCAGAATGAATACCTTCTACATGCGATCACATGCGCTACCTGTCACTCCACGTATCTCTTAATCAGAGCTCTTCACTCAATTACGAGGGGGTACTTTTAAAATTGCCAATTGTGTAAATATATAGTAGGGAGAAGGTGACTTAGTATATTTTTTTTAATTTTTCACTTTTTAAGTATACAATCAGTCACAATACAAATACAAATCGGTGTTTAATATATTTAATCTTGATTTCTTATACTCCCTTTAGTATATACTGTAGAATAGTAAGCATACGCAATCATAACAGTTCAAACTTTATGATAAAACTGTATACAGAGAGTAAATAAGAATGCAGTTATAAAAATTTGTTAAATTTGATGATTCTTTTCTTGTATTAAATTTTTGGTTTAAAATTTACTTTTATTTATTAAATTTCTTGTTTAGCTTATAATTTGAATGTAATTTTTTTTTGTTTATTTGTACATATAAAACCAAATAACTTTTTTAGTACCTGCTGGCAACTCAATTAATGAGGACTTATCAGTAAGTCACCTGCATTATAAGACCCTAATATATTGCACTCGGAAACATTTCGATTTTGAAAGCAACCGTTTTATCTGCAGCATTCAGAGCAGCATTCACTTTTACCCACTTTCCAAGGAAAAAGGGAAATCTTTTATAGAGGGTCCAGTTGGTCCACTAACGCCACTTGAACCACTTCCAACCCGACACTTGAATGATACAAAAGGGAGATAACGAGTACTTTTCTCCAATGTCTCCGCTGAGAGTCTT
>JAHWFO010060970.1:8612128-8633944 GCA_023313115.1 Rhysida immarginata | reverse complement strand
CCCCCCACCTCCCCAACAACCCACCTCCCTCCATCCTTCGTCGTCCCTCTTTCGCCAGCAGAGCAAACAGTGTTTCTATTACACTGCTCAAGAAGCAATTGAATGGGAAGATTATGTCTGCCGTCCCGCAGTGTATCGTTCCTCTTTTTCTCGCCTCCTGTGCCACCCGCATGTTAATGATCACTCTCTCGCACTCGCTCACCTTTTGCAAGTAGGAGGAGGAGGGGGCGGCCACTTTTCCAGCTGACGACGACTGCGGTCGTATCTGGCAAAACCGATGGCCGACCACATCCGGCTTAGCCCGACTCTTTTTCGTCTGTTTACCCGAGCTCTGTGTTGCCCAGTTCTGTGATAAATCAGGCGAAATAGACCGGAGGCGACGACAAGAACTGCTTCTTCTACTTTTCGAGTAAAGAGCCGAAAACCGTGAAGTAACGCTGGGAGCTGTTTTTGAAATGGCATTTTTACTTCCATTTCGCGTTTTTAGTTGCGAGACATTTTATCGCGAATAAATTTGTCTTCTATTGAATAGGATGATGTTATCTCATCATTAAACGGAAATTAGTAGTACACCTCCTATGAAAGAGAACTTCGCTTATTTGTTTGTCTGGTTAAAATTAATGAAAATGGACGCTGGAATTCGCAAAATTTAATAGCTTTTTAAGCTGAATTATATAATAAAGGAAAATTTATTTCTGTTTATATTTCCGTGTTATTCCGCAAGTCATTTGATTAAAATTTTTCTATAAGCAGTTGCTGTATTATTCCGATTGTCTCTGCTTTCTTTTTTTTTCTGGTATTGTAGTTATTGGAGAAATACAAGGATGATTCAAAGAGCAACAACAGATTGAACTTAACAGGTTGGAAAGAAAGTTCTGTCCAACTTTTGAAATGAAAATACCAAAATGCAGAGATTTGATGCAGAGATTTGACAATTTTAATTTTTATTATGAAAATGACAATTAATGTATCTTGGTAATATTTTATCTCCTCCCTCCCCTTCTACCAACTGATAAAATAGTAAAAAAGTTAATATTTATAAGCGAGTTACTTTCAATCGTTGAAAAGATACAATGCTAAAATCAAAATACAGGGTGATTATAATTAAAATTCAAAAAACTGTAAAAAAAAAAAAAAAAAAAAAACCACTGGTCAGAATGGCCTAAAATTTGACCTGAATATACGCGAAGGAGGAGGAAATTGTATGGCATAAGAAAAAAAAGACTTCCAAATTGGGATGGAAAAAATCGGTTTTTAATTGTATTAAGGCCAAAAACCGCAGAAAAAGCAACAATGAAATCGGTTTTTATTTATCGCGAGACTTGCGCAATAAATGTTCAATATACTATCCACCGTAGTGAATGTGTTGCCTAATGTGTATCTTCAATCTTGCTAAGTTTGCAATCGGACCACTGAACACAACATTTTTCAGATAATCACACAGACAGAAATCACAAGGATTAAGAACAGGTGATCTTGGTGGCCAGGGTGTTGCACAATGACGGCTGATAATTCTATCATTTCCGAAATGCATGTTGAGCAGCTGCTTCACTGTATTTGCAATGTGCTGAGGAGCGATTACTTGCATATTTTTTTTTTCTCTTCTCCCATACCATTTCCTCCTTCTTCGCGTATATTCAGGTCAAATTTTTTTTACAGCTTTTTGAAAGTTGAACCTTAATTAAAATCACCCTGTATTTAATCAAATAGGAAAACGATGAAATAGGAAAATAATTTTTAGTCTTAGATTTCTATAATTTAATAAAATTGAAGTTAAATAATTTTAATTTTCAGCTAGGACGAATTTCTTATTGTAAACACCTGAATATATATTGTCTTTCAGATCAGTGAATCTTAAAGCGGGGTCGTGAAAAATCCTTGGGGGGGGGGGGGGGGGGGAAGGCGTTCGTAGGAGAATTGGTGCGTGAATAATTTTTCAATTATTTTATAAATTTACTTAGTATAAAAATTCGTATTGGTAAAAATAGGTAAAATAGAACCTAAAAAATATATTGAACATGGAACCTAAAAAACGCATTTTGAAACCCATGGTTTGGGGGTCCTCTGGAATGTTTTAGTGTGAATAGGGGACCAAAAACTTTATGAAATACTGTTTTAGATATTTTTTGAAATATTTTTATACTTGTCATGTTTTCTTAAAGAATTATTTATGTACTAAAACAGAAATTCAGTGAGTTTCAGCTATATCTATCTAAGAAATAATAAAAGCAAAATTGTGAAGAACGCTGAAATGTAAATTATAGCCTGTTCAACGAAATAAGAGCTGGATGTGTTCAATTAAATTTTATTTTAATGGGCCTCTCAGTGGAACAGGACACACAACGTGAGCTCACAAATAATTTCTCACTCATTCCTTCGTGTAGAGGATTTCTGCTCAATTTGAAAATGTTCAACCCAATAATTGGTAGATATCCATAGAAAATAAAAAAACAATTAATTCTAATCTTACATTTAAGAATAATTTAGTGTATAAGAATTTTTTCAGACATTATTCACCTCTAATAATAAAATAGGACCACTTTCAAGTGTACTGAGAATATTGCTGATTACAAACTAACTGAGAATAAATCATTATAATAATACTAATATATGACTTCCTTTAAAACATTTTTTTCAGAAACTAGCATTCCGTTCTTTAAAAAATAATTATAAATGGAGATATTAAATAAACGAAAACGAAATCGATTATATAATTTACTAACCCATAAACGCAAATCAAAAAGAAACGCTCTTTGCGTATCAGCAAAAATTATAGAATTACATTCTAAATAATCCATATAAGATTGGATATTAAGGAATTCTGTATATCCCTGTATTATATGTTCGTCATGCTAGACCTTGTCGACAAATTTTCGTTCAATTTATGAAAGGAGGCCAGGAAGCCCCGCCTGTGCTTTTGCTTCCTTGCATTATTCAAGTGGATTGCGAGGAAATGTCCTTTCGCTGCCTTGGCAAAAGAAGACATTCGGGTGAAAAAATTATTAAAGTGGGTTGACAGAATCAAGAAAAGGTGCGGCTCCAACATGGAACACATTTCCGACTCAAAGGAAAGCCCCTGAAAATAGAAAGAACTCCACAAAAACCTTCTTTTCCTTTAGGTGCGTTGAATAATAGATTGGCTACCCAAGGTTGACAGGCAACCGCAGAATTTGTAATTCATCTTTTATGTCTTAATATCATGTGATAAATTCCATTTCTAAATTGACTTTAAAAATAAATAAACGAAAATAGATTTGAAGGTGGATTGGATATGATGTTTTTATTAAATAGTTTTTAATCTTTTAACGTGTGTTAGAGTAATTAGCCTCTAAGATAATGATCGTTGGAGGTTCTGCATTTGTTTTTGGAAGGCTGAATCATTCGAGGCGAGCTGGTTGAACGTTTTTCTGGATATTAGCAAAAAGTAATGTTGTTGCTATAGGAAATGAATTAAACCGCATTATTTGCTAATTAGCGCTGACATTGCAGATTCCAGACGCATTATTACGTCTGATTTGCATAACACCAGCTTTAATTTGGGCAAGATTTGCATTTTCACGTCCAAATGTAATTAAGCGATCGTTTAATAACTCATTTCCTATTGAGAATGCGCTTTTCTTTTCTCTCCTAAGTGACGGCTTCCTAAAACGTTCTAATTGTTCATAATAAAATGCAATTCTATCGGAATACTTTTAGTCGTAATCTGCTATTAAAATATCCTTTGGATTATATAATTATATTTTTGCTATTATATTGCGCTTAGTTTAGAAAATAGTAATAAAATGGGTTATGCAAGTTATATCCGTATAAATAGCACACCGTTTAAATGGATGTCCTTGATTCGATCTCAAGTTTTAGATTTTTCTTATGCAGGAATATCATAATTTTTTTTATTCTTGTGGATTTACGGATGATGGATCTCTTCTTGATCATTTGATTATTATCTATCGACCAATTTTTGATGGATGCTATATCACATCGTTTGTTAAACAAAGCAGTATCCACAAAGCCATAATGACCAAAGATTGTCCTATGATAACATAATAATAATAATAATAATAACATAAACGTTAATGTCCAATAAATATTATTCATTAATCTATTTACATTAAACATATACCATAGATCGATCAAATCATGGATTAATAACATGCGGCATTCTTGATGCATTTGATATCATGAACGTTAATTCCAAAAATCTTTTCAATTTGGAAATTATTTAATTTAATTCGTCCTTAATTCCGTCTTTTTACTCACTGATAAGGGTCTAAATAAGTAAACTGAAATTTTGACGTGGTTCTATAATTCTATTAGATTTTAAAGGGGCCTGTATAGTTGACATCATAGGATCGATCTTGAATATGTTGATTAAAATGTCCTTTCTATCCTAAGCTTGATTATTATCCTTTGCATTTTGAAAGTTTTTTTTATCCTCCCTGAGCTTGTTTTGGTTGACTCTTGAAGATTTTACACTATTGAATCCAAATATGAACCATATTTTCACATAATTCACCAGTTTTTAAGTTAACCAGGAATTATGAGTTGAGAATTTGCATTTCGTTTTTAAAAATATAAAAAGTTTTTTAAAAGAATTTTCGTTTCCCAGCATATGCTCGCCATTTTGCAATCTGCATTTTTAGTGGAAGCATTAAGTAAATATGTTGATTAGTGTACGAGATATATGAAACTTTTGCGCCCAGTAACTCTCAGTGAAAATCATGAACGTTTGCCAAAAGTGTGCACGAAAGTGTAAATCCACCTATGTGGGTGCATGTCGGTGCAAAAGTCTGCTTTTAATCTCATGGAAGGAATTCCTTTTTTTGTGCGTTTATCGTATAAATTAAGCGTATAAGAGATAGTGTCAAATCCCCGTCGGAGAAAAAATGTTAAAAAGCATTATTTCGAGGATTTGACAAGAGAAAAAGAAGATTGGAGGAAAAACACCCCACATCATGCAACTGATGCACAGTGGTCATTTTGAAGGCGTGTAAGTCTAAATCCTATTTCATGATCTATCTTCATTGCACTTGACTGAGACAAATCCAGTTGCTGAGACAGCCGCCGTGATGACGTTTTGTAAAATGGAATCGTTATTTTCAACGGGATATCATCCCGATTATGATACTTATGGAGACAAGGGGATTGAATATGAACCAAATTGTGATTAAAAACTAGAATTAAATGGAAAATGCTTATTTAACAAATGTAACAAGTACATGCATGCATTTGCTTTCTTAAGCCCTAATACTTGTACGAGGGAGAATCAAATGAAAACCGCAAATAATTTTTTTTCTACTATTTTACTGCAGGGAGAATGTTTGCTTGTACATTATTTTTCAACATAGTCCCCTCCAAGTTCAATGAATTTACGCCATCGGAAAGGAAATGCTTCGATACCAAGAAAGGAAAAGTCTTTCGGTTGACGCTGTAGCCACTCGTATACCGCCGATTGGACATCTTATCTCCAAGGTGCTCCTTTAATGGACCAAATCTGGCGAGTGTGGCGAATGTGGCAGGCACTTGAAACGTAGGCCGTTGATCGTTTCCATTGTTGCACGAGCTGAATGAAGACGGGCGTTATCATGTTGAAGCAGAACACCTACACTCAGCAATCCCCTTCGCTTTGTGCCTATTGCTGGCTTCAAATGGTGCTTGATAAGGTCGGAGTAGTTGGCACTGTGGTACTGGGGGCATGTAGTGCTCCAGAATAGGTCCATGCTTATCCCAGAATAAAGTCAACACGACTTTCCCATCAGAGGGCTGTCTGGTTTCGGCGAATAAGAATGTTGCCATTCTTTGTTTGCACGTTTCGTCTCCGGTTGAAAATGGTGCACCCAACTGTCATCCCCATACTTTGTCTTCATCATTCGGTGAATATCAACCGGTTTCACACCTTCACTCCATAAAAGTCGAATAACTCCACGCTATTCCTCCTTGATGCAACTGCGTAGCGGTGCCGCCATCTTGAATCCGCCTAGCGACACTGCTTCGTACTACCAGCTCGGAAAGACGTCAGGGACTGTGGCTAAACATCTAAAAAGAAAAAAAGATTTTTAATGGCACTATTGCGGTTTCATTTGATTCTCCCTCGTACTTTACTGAATATAACCCTTCTCTGATATTTTTTTCATAAAAATGTTCGCATTTATTAAAACCTTGAAATACGTCATATTATAGATGAATTATATAGATATAATGGTTTTCCTTGAGAATAAATAAGTAAAAAGACATTGGAAAAAATACGCATTTTTATAGAACAGTTTTTGTATGATATGACCACGGACTTAGAAAACTTTAAAATTCACAGAGTTTCGGTATATGGCAGTTCGATATACGAAGGCCTTATTCTTTCTGTAATTGGCCCTTCATAAATATATTAGGGTTATGATACATACCTGTTTTTCTGTGTTTGCAAAAACATTTTACTTATAAAGAATTCAGTTGTTTTTTTTTTCAGAAAAGGTGGATGATACGTACTCTAATGCCATTTTAAGGACAGATTTCGACTCCACTAAGTCAGTTTAAGTCAGATAAAATATCCAACGTTTTCCTAGAAATGGTTTTATTGCTGATCAGTGTTGCTGTTATTAATAGTAAAGTTGTCGAAATGCTTTATTCTTTGTAAATACAATAAATATATATTGTTTATTGTTATGTAATGACAGCAAATCTAATTTTATCTAATTAAGAAATGTGAACTTACAGAATTTGGAAATTTATATAAATTTTTTTACAATTATAGAAGCTTAAAATATTCTTTCTCTCTGTGTGCATATGTGTGGAAGATTATTTTAAGTATGTACGAAAAGTGAAATACTTAATTGAAATTGTTGGCGACATGTTTCGTATTTTCGCAAAACAACTGTAGCAAAGCATTTATTATTTCTTGCTTTCCTTCTCTTATAGATGACGAACACATTACATATCCTCCCAATTTCTTATCCCTCCTCCGTCTTCCCCTACCCCCGTCCTATCTCTCTCTTCTTGACTTGATTCAATTTATTCAGCGCCGTCGTTATAGTGAGTGGGTGACTGAGTGAGTTGAGTTGCCTGCTGGTCGTGTTGTGCCCGCGGAAGCAAATCGAGCCACATTGCGATCCTTAAACCCATTTAGATCATAATGGACTCGGCCATAAAATAATCGTTGTCTAATTCTGGCTATCCGTTAGCATCAATGTCTGCCTGCCTTTCAGCTTCTGGTCGAACAATCTAGGGTTTCGTTTTGATTCAGTGCCCGTGGCGCCACCTTGCGATCGATTTTTTCGGCTCCTCAACCCTAATTTCGCTGTCACTGCAAAGGAAGAAACTGGGGCTCATCACTTCAAACTGCAGAGGGAGGGGGTATTTGTTAGATAAAAGGAACGAGAAATCTTTAAAAGTTTTCAGTTTCTATTTGGCGTTTCCTATTTGATAAGAAAAGTCTTTTAGTCATTTCGTTTTTGTGTGACCTCATCTATCTATATTTATAAAGAAGGATGTTTGTTTGTGGGTTTGTTTGTGGATTTGTTTGCTTGTTTTTTATACAAATCTACAGTTTTATTCCGACCTTGATAAAATTTCGCATACATGACCGTCAAAGCATGAGGAAGGTCACTGTCTATCTCAGATTTCGAAAGAATAATAATTATTGATAAAAAATCTATGGCAGGGCATATTAATGAGAAATATCTCATGACCAACAATGCAAAACAAAGTTGTTGCAACAATAAGTAACAACAATGGTGTCAACACGCAATGCACCAACACTATGCAAGGATCAACAATATATGTCTCATGACCAACAATGCAAAGCAAAGTTTGTGCAATATAGAATTCAATGCATAGAATTCCTGTTATTCAGGTTTTTCTTAGAAAAGAGAATTCTTAGTACTTAACAATTTCTTGAAAAATGATCAGTAACTGGAGATAATGAGTTAGCAGACTATTGAGAAAGAGTGAAAGACGATAGAGGAAGCACTCCTCTAGTTCCGTGCTGCATTGAGCAAATGGTAAGCAAGTGAATAGAAGAATCGGACCGCTAGACTACACAAGCGTAATTATCCCGGGCAACGCCGGGTCCTCTGTAAGTTTGAAATATTACTCAATCATTTAGAAACTAATAAAAAGTGGATAGATTTTTTTCTGTAGGTTAAGTAAACAATCTTAATTGTGAAATTCCAATTGAACTATTGTACTTGCAAAATTCTATTTGCAAATTATCCACGTGAGATTTAACTTTGATTTGATTTCTGTTTTGATTACTTTCGTAAGAAAAGTGCGTATGTGATCGCTTTTCTTCTGCAGCCACAATTCCAACAATGGAGAAACCATGTACAATGTGGATCGTTGAAGCTGACATCACTTACGGTTGTTTAAATAAAGCATTTATACACGCGTGCTTTTAATTTTCCTCTTTGCGGACTAATGGAAAGATTCAAGTTCATGGTGCATATATAATGCACGATTATTGGAAGAGACGATTGCTGCCGCTTGCCTTAATCTGAAATTTTCATTTGCCAAGAATTGATTTGGACTCTCTTATGCACAAAATCGAATTTTAACGAACATGAAATAGTGACAACAACAATATTAACAGGAAGGAATAAACCCACATTGCTCCCATCAGGCGCTCCTTGCTCTTTGATACTTTCTCCTTAGACATGTTTAAAAGAATATTTATCTATATAGAACTTTATTTATTGTCTGTTTGTAAGGCTAAGAATAGTTTTAAATTTATTTAAATAAGTTATTTTTAGAGTTTATAATTATCTGACAATGATGTACTACATTAAATTGTTGTTTAAACGTGAGATTTCAGTTTTATTTCGCTGAATGCGTTTAAATAATTTAAACCAAGCTTTTTTTTTGATGAAGTGATGAATTTTAAATGAATAAGTTTCAGATAGAATTAGCATCTGCGATAAAAATGAAGAAAAGTAATGGAAGATATTACCGTTGTTATCTCATTTAGTTATCAATTTTATTTTGCTCTTTTACGAGTTGGCTCCTTCTATAAGCTTTGCGTTTTCAAATGGAGACACTCGTACTCCTAATATCATTCATGCAAATAAGAATTAGTCATAAGATGAATAAAAAACTGAAAATGCGAGGAAACATACCTAAGATTGTGAGAATTGTGGTTGCCTGATCTATTAATTTGTTTTTTTAGAGTCCTAAAAGTTATGAAAAAGACAAAAAGAAAACAAGATGCAACTAACCTTTTTGTAGAATTACTAAATGTAAAAAGATTACTTCACGATTGTTATACAAATTTACAATCTAAATTGTATAATTTTATTTGAAATGGAAATAAAAGCTCAAATCCCCATTCTATTCTACTTTCATTGTGTTCTCACTTTCCCAAGATTAGCGAGGAATAAGTAAAACCTTTCACTGATAAGAAAAAGTCTTCTTGTCCACTCTGGTGAGAACGTGTTAGTAAGTGGATAGTCGAACGTTTCAAAAAGGTTGTGGAGTGGAAGCCAAGAAAGAATGCAGAAAAAGAAAGTTTGTTGGTCCTTATTGACACTGGCCTTTTTAATACTGACGAGGTAATCCAGAAGCCCAAGAGTAAGACTCGGCGGCGCCTACGAACGATAACAGTTAAGTGCGGAGACCATTGGGGAAAGTATTATTTTGATTTATCTGTCGGAAGGAAAGAAATATGCTTTCGAAAACCGAAAAAAAAAGATCAAAGAATTCGTTTTCTGTAATAGTTGAGTAAGAAGAGAGGGTGAGCGAACTCTATGAGGGAAAAGAACAGGTTTCAGGCCCCGCTGTTTCAAATCCTCTTCCCCTCTACTTTCCTTCCTTCGTCCTTCTCGAAGCTAGATACAAGGGAAGAGGGGGAAAGAAGCATGAATTCACCACCTGGAAACAAAAAACAAGCAATCCCAGCTGCGAGGGAAAATGGATCCGCCTGGCCCAATTGGATTGCATGGCGTTTCGACCTCCGTACCCTTCGTTGAGCGTCTTCTTTCAGACATTTCTCCTTTCGACCGTCATGAAACAAAAATCCATATTTTCCTCCCACCGATGAAAACAACCAATTAGGAACATTGTTTCTCCTTTTTATTATTATATCCGCTAGTTCCTGTTTTTCCCTTCCTTTTCGGTTATTAAGGTCTTCTTCAGTGAATGCTAAATATTAAATTATTTTTCTTATAACTCGGCCAATTCCATTGTCTGGTTTATATCTATATATAAAATTCATTTCAAATTCACTTGAAAGAATCGACCATATAATCATCGTTGTTCAATTGAAGGTTTTAGTGACAATGAAATTAACTATGTATGATATAATAATTTGATGCAATTTTACGTGTCATCCTAAGCTATTTTGATACGTTTTAGGGCCTGTGTTTTTATTTACTGTAGGAAGATTAACTAGAATTTTTATTATAATTCGTGAACTTAGGTTGCAGCACACTTTAATGCTTGCTAATTTGGTAGATGTCATTCATTAATGTCCTTTAATTTTAGGTGTAACAATAAATAGAAAAATATTGAAAACATATAAAATAAATAATCTTTTTTATCATATTCCTAGGGGGCAATAAGGCGCTTATTAAGTAAGAGAAATGCCATGACGATACAGAGGCTCGTCCTTATTAGTTAATTTGAAATTTTGGAGTTAACTAGCTTCTCTGACGCAATCAAAAGCTAAATAATCCTATTGACTGTTCCTATAAGCCCTAATAAATAATCCTAAATATCTTCTTATCTGAGCTTTTTTCCCATTTTTGTATGGGGTCAGAATTGCTTTCCTTAATTCTTTTCTTCCACCTTTCACGGTTTAGGGCTTCCCTCCTTGGCCATCCTTTCTCCCGGAGATCTTCATTCACTTTATCCATCCATCTTAACCTGGGTCTTCCAACTCATTTACATAAACGAAGTGAAGTTCTTTTTCTGTACGACTCTGTAGATGGCCACAATCTGAAACGCATCTTTCGGTATTAATAAAATTTGTATTGTCTATCTAGCCCTTCTTTACTAAATATTCACTTTTATACAGTACTGGAAAATGTCCATCAACCTTGATACTCAGACTAACGCCAAGCGTACAGATCATGAAATCTCATTAAGTGGTTCTATCTGCCATTGACTGCTATATTAATTTTTAATTTTTTATTTTATGAGAAGCATTAGCATTTCACCAGATGTAGTATTTTCATTAAATCTTTATAATAAGATTTTGACTAGAATCTAACTATTCCAATTACACTGAACGACCAATTTATTACAGACACTTCTCACGGAAAATGGATCGGCCACCCAGTGACACCCAAACAATGGAATAAGGCCGAAGCGGTGTATGAAAGGGATGCATTGGATCACAAGTTGCAGTTAGCAGCAGAAGTAGACTGAATATGGGTAAATCCAAGGATTTGACCGACTTTGAACGAGGCATGATCTTTGGAGCTCGACGGGCGCAGTTGAGCATTTCTCAAACCGCGAACCTCCTCGGGTTTTCCCGTGCAACAGTGTCAAGGGTATTCCGTGAATGGCAGTTAAGCCAAAAAACAATCAACAAACACAACTCTGGACGAAACAGGGCCGTGGATGAATGAGGCCAACGGCGACTGGCACGAATCATCCACAGCAACAAGACAGGAACGCCCAACAAATTGCTGCGCAGTTCAACGAGGGAGCATTCCAACCCATTTCGGAGCACACGGTGCGGCGCACCTTGCATCGAGCTGGATTTAACAACAGGCGGCCAGTACGGGTACCGTCGCTGTCACAGCAAAACAGGAAAGCGCGACTGCAATAGGCACACAGGCTTCGCCACTGCACACTGGATGAGTGGAAGAAGGTCGCCTGGTCCGACGAATCGCGGTTCCTACTTCATCATGCGGACGGCAGACTGCGCATCTGGCGCAGACAGCACGAGGCCATGGACCCTTACTGTCAGCAGACAACCGTACAAGCGGGTGGAGGAGGAGTGCTGGTCTGGGATGTCTTCTCTTGGGGCTCACTGGGTTCTCTGAAATCCGTACACACATCCCTGAATGCGACACACCATCTGAAGATTGTTGCCGATCAGGTGCACCCGTTCATGATGACTGTGTTTCCTGGTGGTGACGGACAGTTTCAGCAGGACAATGCTCCCTGTCACCGTACTCGAATGGTCTTGGACTGGTTCGAGTAAGAAGACGCGGACTTCCACCTGCTTCAGTGGCCAGCTCGGTCGCCCGATCTCAACCCGATCGAGCATTTATGGGATGAAGTGGAGAGAGCCATACGACGCCTTCCCACCCTAGAGTCCAACCTGCATCAATTACGGGACGCTGTGATGTCAGCCTAGGCTGCTATTCCTCCGCAACGGTTTCAACACCTTGTTGAATCCATGCCAGCACGTATTCAGGCAGTTCTTGCCGCTAAAGGAGGCGCAACACGCTATTAGCGGGGTGTCTCTAATAAATTGGTCTTTCAGTGTATATTGCCCATGAGATCGCTACAAGCAATGGTACGAACCTCAACCGAAATTCTTCTCATAACCAGAAATTCAAACCATGATTTTAAAATCCTCACTGCAGGATTCACCACTCTTACATAAAATTTCTTTTGCATATTAAGTATTTGATTTCCAGATTACATGGATCGATGTTTTGAAAAAGATTAAATGATTTTACTCAAAGATTATTCCCATTATAGTATGTCTTTGGTCAAATACTTTCCGCACCTAATCCTATGAGTTTCGGTCGCCTATAATAAATATACATATACTGCATGGCTCTTCAAATCTATAGAGACGAAGTTAAAAAAATCTATGGAAAATGATTTTTGTTTTATATCGTCTTGGTAATAAATGAGTACCTGAAAAACAAAAGGTAAAGGTTCTAAAATTATACATGAAATTGTAAATCACCGACTTGTTTCTGCAACAAAGAAACTAAAAAAAATTATTTAATGTTTTTTTTAAAACTAATCTGACGATTAGAGTTTTCATTCGTGCATTTTTTTTTCCGCTTGATCTCCTAAACTCCAGTCTGTTTCTTTAAAGTGGTAAAGTAAATAGCAATAACAATAATACTAATAATAAAAATAATATACTCAATTTCAAAAGAATGAGTTAATGCTTATTGTGAGAATTCTTTGTTGAATGCTATCATGATTTAGCGTTTTTTGCAGTGTTATTTTTCCGAGATTATTTTCACTTTTTCTTAATGAAACTAAATCTGAAGCAACGGGGAAAAAATCAATAAAAATAATATTTTTTGAGTGTGTTTCATCTTCGAGTGTTTCCCCCTTTCTCTTTAATTCGTTATTTTCTTTCTAATGCTTACTTTTTTACATTTCTTGTTTTTCCAGATAGGCTTTGATGGAATTTCCTTCTCATTTCAAGTTCTATTTATTTTCGCATCTTTTAAACTTTAATGAAGATTTCATTGCCTAAAGCATATTCACTTAACTTCAAAAAAATTCATTTATTCCCCTCCAACGTCTTATTCTTTCCGTCTCCCACCCCGTTTCTTATTTCAGTTTATTTATTTTTTTATTTACTTATGTTGTACTTCAATTTAATTTTTTTTAAAAATAAAATCATATAATTGGAAAAGATCTTCAGACATCTGATAGGTATGTCAATATTATAAGTAATTAAATGAAAAGGGGGAAATACTTCGATAACTTTGATAAAAAAAATTTAAATTATGATTTCAGGAAATATTATTTTTTAGGAACCCCATTTTTATTCTTTTTAATTAATTAAAAATTATTTTTTAAAAGAAAAGTTAATTAATACTCATTCTGAAGTATAGCAGAAAAACCTCCAATAAAAATTTTAAAAAATGTTGTCGATCACAAAGGCTTTCATAGGGGTTTCATTTATCATGGAATATGCGCGTAAGATGGTTATATTGGTAATCGAAAATCAATTTCAGGGAACTTATTGGTTTTGAAACAAGGTTATTTGCACAGCGTGGGACTGTTTAACCCGATTCCTATAAAGGTGGAATAAAAATTGCGTTCCCAAAATAAATTACAACATTATTATTTGATTCGTTCTTGATAGGCGTATTTGTTCGTTGTCATGTAGCTAAAAGCTGCCAATGAAATCATAAGCTTTCTTTTTCTCCCACAGTTGTGATTTTATGGGAAAGATGAGTTCATATAAAAATTATTTTCCCCTTCAATTTTCTTCTTCCGTTATAAATCAGAGCCTGCAGACAGACAGATCGTAATCCATCACGGAGGCGACCTTCTTTCTTCCCCTCCCCATTCATTCTCTTTCCTCCTTTTGAATGCATTTGACAAAGGCGTGGTCGGTCGGATGAACGTCCACGTGCCAGGTAAGGTCCTTTTGCCAGCTGCCCTTCGGTGCTCCCTCGTTAGTGATTGATGACGCACTTCCGTTTCTCCTTTTCCTTTCCATTCCCCTCACCCCCTTACCCTTGCCCTTGGTCTGTCTGCGACGCGGCCCTGTGTTACACATTTGTCAGGAAACACAAAAAGCATCGATTCACACGAAGGGTCGGTTTGCTCTTTATTTCGTTTTCAGTGGTGCCCACTTTATCGTTTAATATAATTAAAACGCGTGGTTTGTACATCATATAAATCAGCCTTTCCATTCACAAATAGTGTAGGGTTTACCTATCTTAATTATATTAACGATATTTAAGTTGAACTTCGAAATTTCATCAAAAAGCCTTGTTGATCTTTCCGTAATCCTGTACATAGGGTGTCCCGGGGGAAAGGTGAATATTTTGTGTGGTTATAGAATAAGTTATTTCAAGTCAAAAAGTTTATATAAACATGTAGTCTTTTATTAATGTTTTTTCATACACAGCTATTAGTTAAGTATTGAATAATTTAAAGTAAATAATTTAACTGTGGTACTTCATGTTGAGTTGTGTAAATGCAAAAAGTTCGGTAAGTGCATTTTCAGCACGACTGAGCACTTCTTCATGGCATGATACGTGTACGAGAACGCTTAAATGCAGTTTTTCCTAATCGCTAGATTGGTCGCGTTTGGCCTAACTCCCTTGGATTTCTGTTTGTGGAATTATTAAAGAGTGAGGTCTATAAAACTACAGTCAATACACGAAACGAGCTTACTGCACATACAGCATATACTGTGGCCCAAATAAGAGAACGCGAAGATGCCTTCAGACACGAAAGTCGCCAGGTTTTCTCAAGAATTGAAAAATGCATCGAAGAACGTGGCTGAATATCGAAAGTTTGTTATGATAAAGTTATTAGTATGTTAATGCAATTAAATAAAAACCATATTAGAAACTTTATAATTTTTATTTCAAATAGCTGTATTCTTTGACACGAAATATTGACTTTTCCTCCCGGGACACCCTGCATATTAATTAAAATGGTTAAAATGAATTAGATGGAATTTAGAACCTAAAACTCTTTGGCTAGTGAGAGTGCTATCAAAGTCGTTTGGTGACGAATAAACCAGAATGTTTTGAGAACAATTGTGGTCGATTGAGGATAATTTGCTATTTTTCTTTGAAAATCTGAAAGCTCTCATAGCAATTTGAGAAAACTTTAGCTCATTAAATTGCGATTTTCCACCCAAAATTACTATGAGGTAACTTAAATGAGATTGAATAAGTGCAAAATAAGGATGAAAGAGGACCTGTTGGAGTATGAAAGTTAATCATAGAAAATTCTGAAGTTTCTGCTGATATATTTGGTTAAATGGGTGATGTTCTTCATTGGTGAAAGATTCGGAGTAGCCCAAAGATCCAAATACACATAAGTTATTTGGGCTATGAGTTGAGAAATCCATGAACAAAGGAATATCCAATGGGTTAATTCTGCTATTTTTCTGATAAAATGACATGTAACAATAGTTTCTTATGTTAAATAGAAGTTAGTTATTGGTTGCAATTATATTTAAAAATTCTGACATAAGTGCATCCTTGGTTCAAGAATGAGTTGGTAGAACATTTTAGCCGAAAAATAGTTTTAGCATACATATCTGGTTTAGAACGATAAGCAAAAAAGAACATTTTTAATTGTCTTTATGGCCATTGAATCAGTTAGAAAAACAGTCCCTTTAGAATTGCAAATTGTAATAAATTTTTAGGAAATTGTTCGTACTAATGCCAAGCTTAAGGATATAAATGGAAATTTTTTCCTCACCCCTTAGGTTTCGCACAATTGGATATTCTCATTAAAATATTCTCTAAGTCCAGTTTTTTGATGCCTACAAAACTTTTGGGGGAAATATTATAAAAATCAACGCAAACATTTTTTAATAAAGGAAAAATAAGCATTCCACTTGGACAAAAAAAAGGTGTTTTCGTGTCAAGGTGTCATTTGTCAGGAGTCCAAATGTCACACGCCCACGTTTGTCGTCTTCTGTTATCAGGTGGAAACGATGATCTGCTTTCGTTTTTATTTATTTATTACTTTAATCTCGCAACCTTTGTCGGGTCTTTCTTTCGAGTGTAAACTGCTCTGTTTTTAGGGGGGAAATTACATACTCCATTAGGTGATGACATTGGCTCGAAAAGTTGCATTCAGTAATAACTCGCGAATAATAAGCGGCAAACACTTGGGAGAATGTTATTTATGTACTAAAATTATAGACTTCCCAAACCCAGATGGAGTAATTTAATAAACCCATTAAATTAGTTTTGTCTGATGGAGTCTGAACAGAAATGTAATAAAATGGTGATTTATTATTAAAAGAGATCAGTAATTATGGTGTGCTCGTTAGTAATAAAGTTATTGTGAGCTAGGAGAAGTGTACTTAAAGCAGAATCCGTTCAATGTTTTAGAATTTTTTTTCTTTTTAGTTAATGACAGGATTTACTTTCTAATTTTTGATTAATGAAAAATGTTATTAAGTCATCCTTTAATGCTTGTTTTTATTTATAGAACTTAATTGCCTTTTTGTTAAAAATAATTTTTGATTATATTACAAAGACTGAGAAAAAATAAACTCCAGAATAAGTTAGATTTTTTGATTACATTTCTTCGTGATGAAAGAATAAAAATTCTAGGAATTGAAAAATGTTGAGAATTTTATTATTTCTAAAAAATATATTTAATATCTGTAATAATAATCTCCAAACAATAAAAGTTGTGTAGATTATGTCCAAATATAAATAACTCAAATTATAAAATAATTATGGGTTCACTTTAAAGTATTGAGTCATTTCATTTGTTGATTCGCATTGATGTCTTCGAATACTTGTGATACTTCAGATTAACGAAGTCTAAATTGCTTTGGTGCTAGTCCAGTGTTGAAATTCACAAGAGAAAGTCCACAAATGAATTATGTGTTTTGAAGTCATTTTAATTAGAATTTCAATCGTCTTGAAACGATTATCGAATTACAGTAAATTGAAAAAGTGATTAGCAAAGTATAGACTAGAATTCATCCACTACGTATTACGTTTTTTTATGGAAATTACTTGAATCATTTTCTTGACAGAATGACTGATAAAGATTGATCTTACATTTTAAAAATGATGATCGAAAAAAAAGAGGACAATAATATTCATTTTTTCCCAACAACACCTGCCATAAAATCTAAAGGAGATGATTAATTTGAGTTTAATGCTTATTACGCTGAAAAATAAATGGAAATTATTTATCTATTGACAATTTTTTCCTCTTTTTTCCCCTTTTCCCTAGTGGAACTAAATCCATGA
Source organism: Rhysida immarginata (assembly GCA_023313115.1). NCBI lineage: Eukaryota > Metazoa > Arthropoda > Chilopoda > Scolopendromorpha > Scolopendridae > Rhysida > Rhysida immarginata. The sequence goes on along the minus strand of JAHWFO010060970.1, from coordinate 8,616,341 downwards.
TTAAACTTTGCTAGTGGATCTAGGGGAGAGTCAGGTCTTTGCAGGGGTTTTGTTGTTTCTCTTTGGGAGTTCACTTTGAAACGCTTATTTCGTCGTTTTTACAGAGATTTCATCCTGTCTCTCTTGTATAATGAGGGTCCAGTCACTGTCACCGTCGGTTACTGACAAATGATGAGATTACTCGTGCCCAGGACGGTGTCGTCTGTTTGCTGACCCTTCCTAATCTGTCACACACTCCACTCCGAAGGAGGAACACCCCGTGGGCCACGTGTCGCCACTGATTTGTTCTAATTTGTCATTCTTGTGAGAGAGTTGACGGTACTTCCCCCCCTGTATCCTCATCTGGAAATCCTCTCTTCCCTTTCTTTTCGTATATTCCTTCTGTTTGAGTTGCTGTCTTTGAACAACCGTTTTTACATGATCCCAGGCAACGGCCCATTGTGATGGTAATGTCTTCGGACGAGGTGTTTTCTTTCAGGGATTGTACTCCGGTCTCATTGTCGTTCTTGGGCCCCATGAACTGGTCTCTGTGTTTATACTGAGTACATTGTCGTTTTCATCCCCTTATCAAAATAGTTCATTTTGTAATCAAACTTTTATTGTTACACGAACGGCAACTGCCATGCGGGTTAAATTGCCTGGGCGTTAACGTTCTATTCTGGGCGCCGTTAAATATTTTAAAAATATTGGATTTCGTTATATAACATTTTAATGGCTCACGATCGTGAGATCCCTGCGCTAGAAGAAGTTTGTTCCCGTGAAGTGTGTGTTTGTTCCCATACAAATTGGCCACTTTTACATTACGCCGATTTTAATTTCTTCGAAAAGTTTTAATAAAAATATCGAGTCTAAAGAGAGATTTCTAAAATAAGATAATTAGCACCTGCAGACAAATATTGCAAAAATGGGAATTTTAATGAAATTTAAATATTTTTTTAACCAGTAAAATATCAAATAAAATCTAATTTTAATTCCTATTAGGAGAATTTACTCTAAAGTTTTTATATAGGTATCCTGGGGAAGAAATTATCATTGAAGTCAGAATTAAATAAGGCAAAAATAAACCTTCTGATAGGTTATTCGTAAAAAAAAAAAAAAGAAAGAAAGAAAGAAAAAACCATTAAATATAATATAGGTTAAAAATTATTTCTTTTAAGTTCTTGTAATAAAAGGATGACCTATTAAAGTTTGTTTTTTTATTTAATATTTTTGTGATATTATTTCCTGAAAACCCTATGGTTTTGCATATAATTACGACGGTCATACTTCAAGTCGTGAGCAACACTTTTTTCAAATCAGAATTTATTGAAACTGAAAAAAACAAGTATACCATCTTCATCTAGAAACTTTTCTTCATTTTTTCAACATAATCTCCATTTCTCTGGACGCATTTTTCCCAATGTTCTGCTAGCTTGAAAAATTTCCTTGCAGTAGAACACCGTTCCAGATGACCTTAGGCAATGTGTCCTATTCCAAGTTTTGCTGCGACTTCACATATTGAGACACGTCGTCTTCGTTAATGATGACGTCATTCCTTTCTTTATTGCGTTCAGTGGAAGCAGTTCGAGGGCGACCGCTAAGAGGCATGCTCGTGTTTTCATCTTTGGAATGTTTCACCTACCTCCTTACACTGCTAACACCCATATACATGTATGCATTTGCACGCTGAAATCTTTGGTGAATTTCAGCAGCGAGGACGTCTTCTTTAACAAGGAATTAATTGACAGCACGTCGAGAAAACGAAATACCATTGCCAAACTATTTTGTATCTAGTGCGCGAGGTCACGTGATAGACGATATTGACATCACAATAACTCAACACGTAGTGCAAAGTTGGTAGATTAAGATGATATACATGCTTTCTCGAACGGCGAGATCCATGCTGAAGGAAAAATATTAACTATACTTTTCAAATATCTGCTCAGCCTTATAATAAACAGCTTACCAAAAATTTTCGTTTGAAATATAAGAGGCGTTTGCAATCAATCAATTTCAATTGTATTGTATCAACTTTTTAGCAAACAAGTAATTTGAAGAATAACTGAGATAACATACACCTTGTATTAGTAATTTGTTTCTTTACTTTTTTTTTGTTTTTATGTTTGTTTGTTTTTTCGCGATTTGTATAAAATCCTATTGATTAAAGAACTAACTCTTATATAGAATGTTGAAGAGGTAAGTTTATGGTGTATTTTTTTTTCGGAATTCTAAAAAATAAGGCTTAATTACATAAACTAATTATTAAAAAATAAAGAGATGCAGCTGTAAAGTTGAAGAAACCTCTTCTGTAATCGTTCTTTGCTGCAATTAAATTTGATGAATTAAAATGATAGATGGTGCTTAATACAAAAGATTTATATTCTTTTTTAAGAATAAAACCATCAAATTTCTGCTTTATTCAAAGTAGACTCATCATTCAAAGTGCATTCATTGTTTTTGACACTAATTTTTCCACAATGTACGATAAATAAACATTGTTGTTTTTAACAAGAAACTTATTCTTTGCAGTTTCTTCTCCTACAATATCCTCGCACTTTTCAAGAAACTTTCCTTTCTTTTATTATGCCGAGAAGTGATCAATAATTGGTGGCGTTTTTAACCGGGCTGCTCGCTTCCTCCTTTGACTACTTTTCACTGTTGGCGGCGTTGACGACGCCTGGCATTCTCTCCTCGCTCACTCTCTTAAGTAACAGTATCTTCCCCTCAAGACCCGCGCCGCTCCAAAAGCAGGACCTCCTTCCATCCAACGGTTGCGGACAGATAGGGAAAGGGAAAAAAATAAGGAAGAGGTGGAGGAGAGGAATGGAAAAGTGGAGGACGAACCGAACTCTTCCTTCCCATACCCCCTTACCCTCCTCCTCACTGATTGTCTCTTCCTTTTCGCTGCTTCACTGTCTCCATTGTCTTTGCCTTCGATCGTTTTTCTACCTCATCGGTGGAGCTCCTCGATTCTTCTAAAACAACGATGCCAACATCGTCAAATAAGAGTCCTTCTCAAAAAAGATACCTTCCTTTCCTTCCTCAACCCCCAATCCTTTCCTTTTCTCTCTTTTGCTTTTTCTTAAAGCTGCTTTACTCCTTTCATTAACTACTTAACTCCTTTTAGAATGCAGGCTTCTCAGAATTTAAGTCTTATTCTTAGCTCAGCATTATTCTCTTGCTACACTTCCTGTATATATATTTTTATTTTGGATTCTTTTAGTAAATCCTACAGTCTCTGATTTGTATATAAATCACAAAACAGACTCTGATTGTCAGCATCACCTTCATTTTCATTTCACCTCTTATATGAGTAATTGAGCTTATAAAATTGAGCGCGAAAAATAGCGCACTATTTTTTTTTCATAACCTTATCTCAAATATATTTCATCTATACTTATGCAATGAGTTTTATCCTAAAATATGATCAAGCTAACCCTAAATTTTGACTTTATGCTTAATCGTATTTATTCCCTTGGCTATTGTAGAAATATAGAGAAGAACGGAAGAGAAATAGACCATAGGCATAAATTTTAAACGCAAATCCGAGCATGGGCTTTCGAAAACCAAACTTGTCTATACATTACTCGTGCTCGATTTATAGTTCCAGATATAAACCCTGTCATGTTCGATTTCGATTTACAACCTACACGCAAATTATAACTGATTGGATATGCAAGGGAGTGCACTAAGAGGAAATGCCAAACCTTAACTAGTGAACTCTTGAACTAGTGAATGTTTCCGAGTATTATAACAATGAATAATCCAAAATATATTGAAAGAAGAATATCTTTCGCTATAACCTAAATATATGACCATTGAGGGTCAATACCGTACCATCAATTGATCGGTTAGCCAACCTAGCCTATTTTCAATGTTCAGAGAAGTTGTATGAAGAAACTAATATACAACATACCTCTCGTATCTATAATTGGACACATTCTGGAGAAAGTAAAAATTCTGTCCATAAATTGTGAGTTTTGTTTTGTAGGTTTAGATTTTTATAAGAGCGTGTCCTTGTTTAAGTGAGTTTCAAACTCCGAAATCCTAATATGGAATTTTAATTTAAAACCGTAAGCTATTCTAAGATCTAAATTCATTGTTTGAAGTGGTTTAGGATTATGCGTATATATGCAGGTGATCGGAGTTTACGCTTTAATATTAAAAAAAAAAGTTTTCAGTTTGCTTTTTTTTTTGGGGGGGGGGGGAAACTTTAGGAATTTTTAATTTTCAC
>JAHWFO010060970.1:8601579-8612028 GCA_023313115.1 Rhysida immarginata | reverse complement strand
TGTTAAAAATCTGAAGTAGAGGTGGTGAAGCCACAAACTTCTCTTTAAGGGGGGGGGGGGAGGGAAGAAAACTAAATCACGAAACAAAACGAGAGTGGATGTAAACATATATCAAGGAAACACTAATCTTTACTTGTGTGGAGCCATCTTAACTTATCCTTTCGAAGTGCTTCGAACAATGGCAATTTTCCTTGTCTGCCAATGACATGCTAGTTAATTAAACAAAATTAGCCAACGTTGCATTCGGGAAAAGGTCTTTCAAATTATTTACAAGTTCCATTCAATTCATTCATTCAATTAATTCGGTTTATCTGCATTTGGAAGGCAATTCATTCCTCAATTATTTATGGTACAAAAGATAAAAGAGGGAAAGAAGAAAAAAAAATTGGGACAGGCTCGCTCTCCTAAAAATGACAGGAACTTCTTTTCTAGTATTTAACGTCTAACGGGAGGAAACCGTTTATGGGCGAGGAATGAAGGAAGTTAGAGGTTCAATTCATTCAGAAAGAACGATCCCAATTAACCCAACATGATTCTTCAATTAAGAGAGCATTTAACTCGACTAATTGAATGGCGGTCCAGTGCGTCTTTCCGTGAAATCTTGTTAAACCGAGAGAATAATGTCGTTTCCTTAATTTACTTGAACTGGAATTAATTGCCTGTGACATTTGCAGCACTGTTTGTTCGCAGAACTCTTTTAGTGTCCGTCTACATAATTTTACCGCAGTTTGATCTCCTCATTTTTTTTATTCTTAGGTAGGTCGGATTAAATCTTCAGATATTTAAACACCTTGAACATCAATACTCGGAATGTTTTGGGTTAATTTGCTTTCTCTACGCAAATCGCAAGGAATTCTTCAAAATAATTAGCAAACTTGTCGTTTGAGTTCCATCAGAACATTTTAAAGGTGATCTATTATAGAGTAAATGTTAAAAATAAAAAAGCTCATAGGGAATATTTTTAATGAACTTCATTAAAAGTTACTAAAAATTTGAGGCACAACATATTAAATCTACACCTGGCCTTGAATTTCTATATTTGAATTACCGTGAATTTGATTAATTCAAATTAGTTCTTCTTTTAGCGAATTAATTGAACACAAAAAATTAATTTATTGCGTCCTTGTTCGTCTTCAGTCAACACAAAAATGACATTTTGAAACATTACGAAAATTCCTTGACGTCAGCCATGATCGTGTTTTATCTGTTGATCATGACTGAGAACACTAGCGCCCTGCACCGCAATTTCCAGTCCAGGAGTCTACATGGTAAAGCATTCATGTCGATCTCTTCCCGTCCTTTCGACAAGCTTTCCTCAGACCGTCCAACATACATGGCCGTTTACTTCCAAAGGCTCAATTCGAAGGATTGTCTGTATGGCCATATACAAGGCAAGTCAAAACTCGTTGTATACCTTCATAATGCGAAACCTGAAGGGAAAAAGTGAAAAGTTATGATTGCAAGTGATGATCAGTGATCGGCCGCATCCTGTGGGATATATGTCGATCATGGCCCATCATCAGTTGCCATCATAACTTTTCACTTTTTCCCTTTAGGTTTCGCATTTTATAATCTAAACAACCCGCGGGTTGCCCCCAACAGGCCGAAGCCCAACACGGGGTTTTCATATTATAATAAAGGACAATCACAAACATCCATGCCCCAAGCGGGATTCGAACCCGCGACTTGCTGGTTGCGAGAGCGATAAGACCTGCGCCTCAGCGCTCTCGGCCAACAAGCCGGCGAAAAGGTGTCCAACGAATTTTGACTCACCCTGTACTTTGCCAGTATTTTATCCTAAGCACCTTTGACTTTGAGATATGACTTGAAGTTTTGTCCCGATGAACCCATACCAAATTTGGGAATTATATATGCTGTCCATATACGGCAGGAATTTGGAGATTTTTAACGACAATGTTTTGCAATGTTAAAGGAGAAACTTCTACATGCTTAGCAATTGAATTTTACGTTTTGAAATTTTCTCTGGAAAGGTCCGTTTCGTCCAACATGTCGACATTAAGATCTTCATGTTGTGTACATTGACGATGCTTGGTTTCGAAACTCTTTGCTTGTACACAATTTTATATGGGGTGAATATTTGGCGCTTGAAAGGGTTGTTATATAGTCCTCTCAAAATCCTTCAATTTTTGATTGCATATTGGGCCAGATAGCACCGGGCTTGCATTTATAGCCTCGGTCAATCTCGCTCTCAGTATTTGCATACTCAAATCATTCAGTTTTCAACCCTCTGCGTATGCCTTGAAAGTCATATACCACACATTTCTCTGCGTTTAACAAAATCTAAACATTTAATAAATATTATAAACCACTTTCCTCAATGAGGCCGTGGCCTGGTGGGCTTTCACTGAACACGACGCCAGTTCTGTGAAGTTAAGATGCATTAGGCACGGCTAGTCCCTGGATGAGTGACCATCAGTGACATACGATATTAGCTGGGTAAAGCCGTCCTACCATACTCTCCGCAATGCGAGAAAGATATGAAGCATGATGACCTATATTTCATTACTTGTGTAGTTTTGAACGTTTAATTTGTTATTCCAGCTTGGAATGTGTGCTTAATATATCGTTATTTATTTTAAACTATAATATTTAAATTACGGGAGTGAACGATGGTGAACTTACTCGATATTAGGTACGTCTCGATATGAAAGTTGAAATCTTTGGGGAATTTCAGCATTGGGGATTTCCTTTTTAACAAGGAATTCAACTGCAGCATATTGACGAAAGGAAACATTATTGCTAGCTATTTTGTATATACCGCGCCTTGTCATATGATAGATCGAGGCCGACGAGACATGCCAGGGCACTTAAAGGTCACATGATACTCGGGGTCCGGGCAACAATCCATCCTTCATTGTTTCCAACAAATGAAAAAATATTGATTGTTAAAATCCAAGATGGAGACAATGAAGGATGAATTGTTGGCCGGACCCCAATGATCATGTGACTTTTAAGTGCCCTGGCCTGTCTCTCGTTGGACTCGTGATAGATGCTATTGGCGTCACAAAAACTCAAATAATGTAAAGTTGGTGGATAAAGATGGTACAGTCGAACCTCTTTAATTCGAATCTCAAGGGAATTCGATTTACAGAGGTTTTCGAATTAAAGAGGTTCTACTGTAATTGTTTTTTCTCTTTATTAATAAATTCTGATTATTATTGCTAGAGGCTTTCAGTATTTAGACATCTAAAGCTCCTCGCAGGTACACAGTAAACATCAAATGTGAAGCTTTCTTTTATACACTGATTGGAAGAAAGTAATTGGACACCCATTCACCCGGAAAAAAATGGACCTCTCCGCTAACACACGTGTCACTACTGTAAGGAAAAGCAAAGATAGTCATCAGACAACACCATTGACTGTAACTGAAGCATCATGCCGCGACAGGCGGAGCTGACAGAGTTCGAAAAAGGTGTCCTGGTTGCAATGAATTCGGGCATTTTCAAACTGAATGTCGTAACAAACGTACGTGCTCCAAATGTCAGACTATCGACCAAACTAGGAGCGATTGCACTGCTGTCGAATTTATTTGTGCCAACTCCAAGGCGCATCCATACAAGAGATTGCCAGCAGCCGGAACCACCCGAAATCAACAATGGCGTATGTGCTGAAGAAGTACAGGACCAATGGACATTGTACGAATGCATCAAGGCCTGGTTGTCCACCCGCATACACCGACAGGGACCATCGGGTGCTGCAGCGGGAGATACAGAAGAACCGACGTTCGACGATGACCACCATCGCCGGGGAATTCCAGCAGGCATCTGGATGTCGCGTATCCACCAAGACCCTCCAAAAGGAGGCCCACATGCTGGGCTATCATGGAAGAGCAGCAGCCCACAAGCCGCTAGTCACACCGGCGAACAAAACGAACAGACTGCAATGGGCCAGGGAACGCAAATATTGGACCGTTGAGAACTGGAAACGTGTTCTCTGGAGCGATGAATCCCGCTTCACATTGTTTCGATCGGATGGCAGAGTTTGTGTGTGGCGTTTACCTGGAGAACGGCTCCTTCCTGAGTGTATCATCTCAACAGTGAAGTTCGGCGGAGGAGGAATTATGGTGTGGGGCTGTTTTTCGTGGTATGGCTTAGGCCCGGTAGTGAAGGTGGAAGGCACCATGAGGGCTACGGACTACACTACCATCCTGGACAATTCCGTTCTCCCAAGTCTTTGGCAAACCTACGGTCTAGAGCCATGCCTGTATCAAGGCGACAATGCCAGGCCACATGTTGCAGCTCATACCCTGCAATGGTATGCCGATAATAATGTTGAACGCATGCAGTGGCCAGCCCAGAGCCCCGACCTGAATCCCATCGAACATCTGTGGGATGAAGTCGAGCGTCGGTTGAGGGGTAGTAGCCCACTCCCCAAAACACTACCTGAACTGTGGACGGTTATAGGGACATTTGGCGGGAGATTCCTGTGGGGGTCGTACGTACTCTTGCGGAAAGCATGCCCCGGAGAGTGGCCGCCGTGATTGCAGCTAGAGGGGGACCGACAGGATATTAGCTGTTGTCAATAAAAGCAAATAAACGCACTGTGCGAGGTGTCCAATTACTTTTCTTCCAATCAGTGTAGAACTTGAGGGCATAGAGAAAACACTGTATTTCACTGTGCCCTCAAAAATAATTAAATAAAATAGCAATTGTAAATTCGCCAATGTTGACCTTTGAAGTATAGTATAAATGAGGACATGTAGAGATTGCCAATCCATAAAATATATGGTCTCTACATGCTCCCATTTATTCTAGGATTATCCACAGTTTCGTTGGTTTTCGTCAGTTTTCTTAATGTTTATAGCCTTGAAGAAATGCTGAAAGTAGGTAGATGTAAATAATAATAATTATTAACTGGAGATACGTCTCCAAGCATAGGTAATGATTTTTCAATTGAAAAATGGAAGGAAAAATTCTGCGACCCGGATTCGAACCATTGGACTTTCAACCATGACACTTGGTTGTCTTTAAGACACCTTGAGACAGCTTGGCTGTCCGTGGTGTCTGCGATAGCCCAATTGGTAGAGGCATCGGCCATGATAGTCGAGGTTCCTGGTTCGAATCCGGGTCGCAGAATTTTTCCTTCCATTTTTCAATTGAAAAATCATTAGGTAGATGTATTTAAGATAAGCAAATGTCTTAAAGAATTTATTGATGTTGATAGCTTTAGCAGTAAAACAACTGATGATGTGTTATCTTCAGTTTGAATTTTTTGAATTAAATTGAAAACGGAATGGATTATAACGATAACTCGTTTAAATTGTTGAATTTTACATATTTTTATTTTATTTATCTTATTTAATTATTAATAAGAAGTATAAAATCATTCAAAACATTCAAATTATTAAACACTTTATGGGACTACTCCATTAATTAATGTAAATAATCTAAGTCTTCCATATTACTCTGTATTCCTTTTTTATTTAATAAAAATAAAAAATTATGTTTTCATATAAAGCAAAAAATTTCCAATTAGTTAAACGAATTTGTTTCTGTATCTCACCTTAAAACACTAAGTTTAAAATTTGAAAAGCAGGGAGGGAAGAAGACACATTGGCTTCAAGCTGAATGAAGAAAACATTAGAAAAAATTGGTTGTTTTGCATGGGTATACGTTAATCCTTTATACTAAAACGCGTAAAAATATTTAAGAAAAAATCAAATCAAATATATAAGAGATTTATGTGAAAGGTTGTATGCTTGTAAACAGAGTCGAAGAATGTTTTTGCTTTTCTTGCTATAGAATTTTAAGTCTGTTTTTTTTTATTATTATTTTTTTTTTTTTACCTGTTTCATAAAAGTAAACCTCATTTATCCTTTGGGAGTTAGAGAAATGGATGAAGTTCAAATGTGTATGCCATAAATGTTTGTTTGAAGGTCTCTTGTCATTCGTTTTCATCGTTACCGAGTCGAAGGGAGAAAAAAGCCAACAGAAACCCGGTGTGAAGGTTGATCATAGGAAGCGTGGATGTTTATAATTTTCCAAAAAGGATTACCATTTTTCACATTCGATAGCGGTATTATCATATTGTGCCCGTTGTTTCAAGAGCTTAAAGAAGGGAGGGGGGGTGGGAGAGAAGAAAACAAGGGAAATTATCACCTAATCCCTCCTCCCTGTCGTTTCTACGTCTATGAAGTCGACTCGGAATGCTCACCGAACTTCCCCTACCCCCGTCCGTTATCGCCGTGTTGGTTATCTGGAAGCCATTAGCCCATCATGGCTCTCTCTCTTGTGTTGGCGGGGGAGGAGTTTTGCAGTGCGTAATTAAATCACAGCCTCCATTTAACAAAGGCATTTGAACGGCCCCGTCGCAACCGAGTTCACCGTAGCGAGTTCGCCAGGCAATCATAGTTATTGCATCCATTTCGAATGTAGCCAACAGCCAGGCGTTATGAGAAGAAAGGGTGAGAGAATCTTTTAGTGAGGAGGAGGTGGAGTAGGGGAAGGGTTGGAGTGAAATATGGTCCTTTTACCCTTATCGTTAAACCCCCACCAGCGATGGAATGTTTCATTCACGATTAGGTAGCGAAGCGTAAAGAAGAAAACGAGGAAAAAAAATTGAATGGACTGGATAGCATTCGGGACAATAAATCTGAATGAAACTTTGACAGTTATTTTATTCATTTATTACCAAATCGTACGCTCCCCCTAAGCATTCTTAACATTAGAGCACTATAGAAAGCCAGTTATCTTCATTTACTTTTAAACTTTAATAGTGTTTTGGCCGAGTACTGAGGGAGAGGAGACAGATTATGCCTTATCCTTTGCTTTATATAAGAATTTTCCGTCCGAAAATGCCAAGCACAATAGCTCATAGACTGAGGAAATCGTATTAAGAACCGTGATTTAATCGTGTTTCTGCAGTATATCTTCATTTGCCCTGGGTTTTGTTGCGTTTACTTTTAAAAGAAAGCAGTCTCAAGTTAAACTTTTCTTGAAATGATATCGTTCGTCTCTTGGTGAGAGAATTTGTAAAATGCTTGCTCTAACGGCTTTTGACTCGGGGAGAAAATTTTACACTGCAGAAGCAGGCAATCGAGAATCTTGGAAATTTCAAAACAAAATTCCAAGTTCCAAGTTTTCCATACTCATATATCAATGAAAAAAAAACAGTAGTATAAATTCGAGATAAATCTATTCATCTAGACAATAGTGGAGAAAACTTGGATGTCTTTTTGAAGTTTTTTTTTTTTAAATTAATTAATTAGATCCAATACGTCCATCCAGGGCCTGTATGGCCAGAGGCCGACGAGTTGGGTCCCTGGATGGACCTGGATTCACGACTGCTATATGATGGTCGCAGCAGCCGGGGGGGGGGGGTGAAGGTTAGCTATCACGGACGGTCACCCGTGCCTGATGTAGCTTAACTTCACAGAGATTGTGTTCAGTGAAAGCCCACCAGGCCACGGCCTCCCCCCTAAGTTCTGTCTTCATATCTGATAATTTGTTATTGAAGAAATCTTTAATTAAAATGATTTGATTGGCTTGTTCAGTCCCCTGTCCTAAGTTCTTTCCAGTTATTGTAAGCAGATGTATCAATTTTGACGATTCCAATGAATAGGAAGTTGTGGGTGACCTATTCCATGGTGCACTTTTCATCATCTGAAATATGCAAATTAGGACACATTCAAATTCTATCTTAAAAACCGTAGCAGATACACAAAAAATTCCAATTGAAAACTTGTTCAGCATGGAATTCCGAACAACAACAAAAAAAATTTCCAAAATCCGATGAACGGATCACCGACAATCACATGTTGAATTTATTCGTTACCTCCCTATGCACTTCATATGAATTAACCAATGTAATGGCACCAGGTAAGTTTCGTGTCCAACTGTGCTATTGTGTCAATGGTCGTCACATTGAGCACAGTTATGATTAACTTTGGAGTAAAATTGTTTGCGCACTGTGGCTGTTGTAAATTACAAATAATTGCGATTGTTGGTGATCCGTTCATCGGATTTTGGAATTTTTTTTGTTTTGTTCGGAATGCCATGCTGAACAAGTCTTCAATTGGAATTTTTCGTATATTTGTTACGGTTTTTAAAAGAGGGTTTGAATCTGTCCTAGTTTGCATATTTGGGATGATGAAAAGTGCGCCATGGGATAAGTCACCCACAACTTTCTATTCATAGGATTCATCAAAATTGACATATCTGCTTCGGTTACGAAAATAAAAGGGGGGGGGGGTCTCATTTTTTTTATCCACCCTGTATAATTATGTATCAACATATTTCAGGTTAATTTAATATTTGTCTTTAAGAATTCATGCAGCATTATTATTAGCCTACATATTAGTAACCTGGCGCCTGTATTAAAAAAAATAAGATTTTTATTATGTCATTTATGGATTTTATGGCGGTGTTCAATCTTTGTGAAAGTCTCTACTAAAAATCAAGTATAGTGTTCCTCCATTCAGCGTTTAACGCAGCCACTATCTTCAGATCTGAAGAATTTCACATTGCACTCCATCCAAAAGATGCTTGCTGATTAGGAAATCTTGTCTGGCTAATCCAAGTTTTCACAGTGAAGTCATAATGCACAATCAATTTTCAACGAACCGAACATACGATTCCAAAGGAAGGTATCCTGCTGATCCAAGTGTAAATTTTCCATGAAAGGGGCGGGTTGCTGATTACGACTTTCGCCAATTGCCACCCAAAAAAAAAGTCCAAATGGCGATTTTTATTTAGAAGTGGCGTAAGTCGGTGGCGGAAAAATATCATGTTTACACTAATCATCTTTCTTAATTACAGTTCTCAGCTTGAGCTATTTTTGAATTAAACCTAGGGAGCTTATAATTATTCAGATTATTAATGTAAACATGATGTATTGATTTATCTTTTGGAAGTCAATGTACGGATAATTTTAGAAGCCACAAATATAACGTCATACACAATATTTTCCTATTGGTCAATTAACGGTTAGATTACGTCATTATCCGACGTTTGGCGATTGACACGTGCATTAGATGGCATTAGTGTTGCCAACTTAGCGGTTTTTACATCAAAATCATGCAAAAAATCCGCTAAAATCCACTGAATTTAGCGTATTTAATTTCATTAGTACAATTGAGCTCAGCGGATTTTTTGCTCGGTTTGGGCGGGAAAATTCTTTTTGAGTTTGCCAAAAAATGCGAAAATGGCTAAACAGTGATTATAAAAGAAATAATTCCAGATCTATTCCTGTTTTGTCATAATATTAGAAGCTCGTTATTGACAGAATGCCCATGTATTGCATAGAATTCATGATTTTTGTTCAGCACATTAACATTGATATTAATGAACAATGCCAATGCAAATAACGTTCGTTATTCAAACATATCCGGAGACATTAATTACTTTCTTCGAAATTCTGCATAATCTTTCCGGATCTATGTTATGGAGAGGAACGCGCATGTTGCGGTGATACGCACACGAAGATAATGCAGGTTTCCAATTTTCTGCATATAATTTTCTGCATACTTGAGAATTCATCAGAAAACAAAGCCCAACGGATTGAGGTCTGTTGCGTGGACTTATTTTATGCAATTACCCATTAGCTACAGACTTTATGCGCACTTCGTATTGGAAGATTCTATTATACTATTTTATGTATAGCAATTTTAAACGTTCTGAATAATGAATTTTCTATCTAATTACCCTCTGGTAAGGAATGCTTACTCTGTCTCTCTTTTGCTCCTTTATCAATTATACATTCGTTTACTTTTCGTATAACTTTTAAATTACGCCGCTACGGTTTCATAATTAGAAAGGAAATTTTAAAGCAGCTTGAGCATAGTTACTTGTTTTCTAATATTTTAAACTTTTGTTTATTTTAAATGTCTAATATTGGGAAAGTTAATTCTATAATAAGCCTAACATTAATTTATTCGATTTTTAAAGCTGAAAAGATAGTAATTTTAAGTTAAATGCAATTTTTAAGTTTATTAATTGTTTAAAGCAAATTAATGGTTTAATGTATGCACGCATCGTATACATGCATCAAATTTAATGCGCTTAATATCTTAAATAAAATTTTCAAGGAGATATTAAATTAGTGTCACGATGTCTTATTAAGATTTCAGAACTAAGGAAAGCAGCTTTTTTCTTGTTCTCCGTGACGTATAAATAAATAAATGGGGTTTCTTTTTGAGATAGGAAATGCTGTTTTGAGTGTTGCGCTTGAACTTCGTTTTGCTTTTAACTTTTCTTTCTATCTTTTTTCTTCTCTCTCTCTCTCTCTCGCCCTCGTCTCTGTTCGACTGTTAATGTTCCGTGGAAAGCTCATTAACATTGTCATCATTGGCTGAGACGAAATCTTGGAAGCAAGCCCAGCAAATCCTTCACATTCTCAGTGTAATTGGCCCGAGTTCGATGGCAGACGATCGTTCCGTCTCTCTCTCTCTCTCTCTCTCTCTCTCTCTCTCTCTCTCTCTCTCTCTCTCTC
>JAHWFO010060970.1:8564464-8601569 GCA_023313115.1 Rhysida immarginata | reverse complement strand
CTCTCTCTCTCTCTCTCTCTCTCTCTCTCTCTCTCTCTCTCTCTCTCGTCTGCTTTTAATCGCCTTCCATTTTTACTATCGCTACTGACGATGACAGAATTTTGTGGCGGCAATTCTTCTCGTTTTTAATCTTTCTCCATTTTGTCCCGGAGCAAAATCTCCCACGTGACCTCTTGAGCGTTGGTTTCACTCAATGATACTTTAATCACCGCCAACCATTTTGTTTAATTAGGAGACGGAGGTTACATCGTCGAAAACATTTCGGAAATGTTAATGAACGTTTGCAAGGAATACGAATCGGTGAATTTCGATTAATGAGTAAATTATAGAATTTACGGTTTTGGCTTGTTCGTTAGCTCTCCATCGCATAAATTGAGCTTCAGAAGGTTCTGTTTTGCGAGTTTATTTTCACTTTTACAGTTGTATAATTCTTTTTTCTTTTGTGTGATGAAATTTAATGGCTGTTTAGGAAAATGAGGCGAATAAATAACCCTTATTTATAATTAACAGCTAGTCAGTCGTTGCTAACATTTATTTAATATTAAAATATTAAATGTTATTTTTTTATGAATTTTATAGCTGAATACAATTCAAACAAACTGAACACAGGGAGTCCTACGACGTTTCAACTTTCGGCGATCCGCACTTACGACATATATGAGGTTTGTTTAAAAAGTAATGAGATTGTTCCTGCAAAACTCTTTAATTCTTATTTACAAATCAACCTTATCACCTTATCAAAAAAGTTTTCTTGAGAGGCCACACAGCGACGAAAACGTTGCTCCCACTCCTCATGGTGCTGGAAGTCGTTAGGTGTAAGCACTTCAGTTGGTTCGTCATGGCCTTCTGAATCATTTCCACAGAGGCAAAATCTCGTCCAACTTGGGAAAGAGGAAAAAGTACGTGGCGCAAGATCAGGGGAGTAGGGAAGCTGACGTACAACTGAAATGCCTTTTTGGCCAGAAATTGCATGACAGAGTTCTGTGTGAAAAGGTGCATTGTCGTGATGCAGCATCCAAGTTTCAGCAATGCTTGGTCTCACTCGAAGAACTCTTTTCCTCAGTTTTTAGTTCTCAGTTTCGAGTTTTCCAATTTCGAGGCATCATTTCTGTGTTTACTAGAGAAAAACTCTTCACGCGAACGTTTCGTATCAATAATGTAGTGACAATAGAAAGTTGAAAATTACGCTGAAGATCGAGCAGATGTCTGTCTAAACCAGCGCTTCTCAAACCATGCCAAGTGGTACTCGTGTGGTACTTTTTCTTCAAAACAACACGGACGTAAATTAACGATTCATTGACAGTGGTATTTCAGTTTACCAGTCAACAAATGGAGTGGTACTTGTTTAAAAAAGTTTGAGAACCGTTGGTCTAAACTACCATTAGAGTGAAAAGCCTCCGAGTTGCCAGATAGCACGCTGTGCATGCATTCTCATTACTTTTTAAAAATACCTTGTATAAATTCCCACTACTGCTTTAGTGTTAGGACACTTGCTTCGCACTTAGGACAAAACAAATGCGATTTCCTTAAAATGTATTCTCTAAACCGCACTATACTCAAGTAAAAAAATAAAAGCAGAGTAGGAAGTTCCTACTAGAAATGGGATTTAAAACGAACTAAACGAAACTAGTATGTAATACTTAATAATTATTCCAGCGCAATATTATGCATTACTATCATTTTAGGGTATATACGATGTACAGTATATTCATTCACTTTCTTCCTCAATTTTCCGTTCACTTTTCTAATGTAAACAGCTAATGCGAAAGTGAATCGAAAACAAGATGGAGACAACCATTCGCGAAAACTGCGATCACGTTTCTTTACTAACTTAACAAATTCTCCCGTCTTGCCGCCGTTTATTAATATTAAGTTAATATGAAATAAAATTCGAACAATACATTGTACATAAAAGTTTCAGTTCAAACTTCTTTAACGAGTTTTTTCAAAATGAAATTATAAAATAAGCTGCTTGGATATAATTTTTCCTTATACAGATATAAAAACATGTATTTGCATTATTGTACTTGTGCTTTACTCTTCAAGAACAATGTTTTATAAACACGTGTATTTGTATAGGAACTGACGTTTTGACTTAAGACACACTTTCCGGGAACCAGTTGTCATAAGTGCGAGGACTTCCTGTTCACTTAAGAGGTTATATTCCTTCTTAATATTAACAAAAAAGTGTTTTATACTTTTCATAGAGGAGCTTCATACACCACCAACAGATGGCTCCCAATATAGTAAATCTGAAGAACTGCCTTAAAGGGTAATTGCTATAATTATTAAAATTAGAACATATAAACTTGATTTTTTGGAATGTTTAATGCTAATTTGTTAATGTAAATTTGTATATTTTAATTTGCAACATAATAATAATGATGCTATAGAGTCATTAATGTCAAATCACATTGATGAAGAATGTAATTTATGTTCGGCAATTAAGTCATTAAAGAGTACACTAACGAACATTAAAATTGATCTGAGATTGCGGATGTGAATATCACTCACTTTAAATTAACGTTAAATATCTTTTCATAACATTATTAAATTTATTTTTATAATAAGTCGCAAATAATAAATTAAAAATATTGCAAAGTATGTATATTTTTTCTGGATAAAAGCAGACTCGCGCTCCATATGAAAGAATATTTCGGAAACAAAATTGACATTTTTTATATAACCGAGTTTTTTTTTTCTTCTTTGATCTTCGAAGTTGAAGTTTTTTTTCCACCATTATTTCCGCCAACGATTACGTCAGCTGCGACTCCAGACGACGCTACCATCGCCAACATATTATCTAAATTGCTTTCCTTTTTTTTTGCCCCCCTCCTTTCAGTTCTTCGTCTTTTTCTTCTGATTCTCTCCGATGCCAGACACACTTTCCCTCCATTTTTCTCCTTTCATTTCATGATGTTTGGTTAATATTTTTGCTCTTCCCAATTTTGTATCTGTCTTCATTCGCTTTCTTCCAAGTTGTTCCCACCACCGTTATCAGAATATGCTTAACCTCTTTGACTTCCAATTTAAAAGATGCTTCCAACTTTATCATTTGTATACAGTTTAAATCCCGTTTCCATTGAACTTTTTTTTTGCAATTGAAGTTCTCTCTCTTTCAGAAATACATGATGAGCTTTTTCGAAATTACCTCTCTGTTGTTTACGAAATGAGTTTCTTCTATCTCTTCTCTCTCGATGCGCTGTCTTCATCTGCATTAAATTATAATTCGGCCATTCGTGAAAACAAAATATATGTTTATCTATTCTTCATAAAGACTACATGAGTGGCGATTGTTAATTTGCTATTGTGCAGTAATTGAACACCAAATTATCTATGTATAATTTAAAGGCCATAGGTTTTGTTTGTACTGTTTTAATTCTCCAACATTACTCTCTCTTAACCATGAAACCCTGATTATTTGTTCAAAAACCTATTGTAAGGATGATAATGCTAGATACCAGCATGATTACCTATTTTTAATAAAGTATATTTTATTACGAACGAAGTACCGAAAACGAATTAAGTTTTACTTTATGTTCGAGGGTACAACTGCTGGAATAGAGCCCTAATTTTCACATTACACATTTTCGCTCTCAAATGCGCTTCGCCACCTCTGAAGTGTTCTTATCTCCGCATGAGTATGCATTCTGTAGCCTAAGGGGATTCATTACCGATCACCTGCAAACGTTAGGGATGTTTCCCACTCTTTCTCTCCTTCTCATACACGATAAACGACATTTTAAATGAAAGCTGCATCAACCCTACTTGCGGGAAGTAATTGAGTAAAATTGAAACGCGGAGAGCGCATCTATTTGATCTACATATAACATGTTTCCCTGTTTATTTTTAATATGGATTTTTTTAGATACGATTGAAAATCTATTAACTTATAGAACCCATTTTAAAACCCATGTGCGTCTGTCTGAGAATTTTATTGTCTCCATTTTATAAGTAATCAGTGGAGAATTGCTTAAGATCTAACTCGATTGGGAGTATCAGAGGTTTTAAGTTATTGAAATCTAAAATTTCACTGTGACATCTAATTACTTACTTACTATTTACTTTTCGCACTCGCTTAGCCGTTAGGGTCGCGAGGACAGCTGCTTATGTAGGCTCTCCAACGCTCGCGATCTTCCGCTATCACGCGCTTGTCCTAAAAAGTAACACCCAAACGACTCGAACCCAAGCAACCTGGTTCTAGGCCTACCCCTTGTTCTCTTACCCACCGGCTTGGACAATAGCAACTGCCTACTAAGACCAACTTGCGGTATCCGTATCACGTGGTCATATCAATGCAACTGGTATGCTGAGAAGTAGCGGTTCAACAAATAAAGATCCATTTATTGTGGTTGTTGTGCTTGCTGTGCACTCTATCTAGTAGGGTAATATCTGCCACACATCTCAGGAATTTAATTTCGGCCACTTGCACCCGAGATCGCACTCTTTCAGTCATTACCCAAAATCCATTACCATAGGTGAGAATGGGGACAAAGATAGATTTGAAAATATCAACTGTGGTAGCTGTAACCAGATAAAAGAAAAAGGGAAAGTCTTTCCTTCTTCGTTTATTAAGTAGCGGAAGAATGGAGCTACTTATTGTTTTCACAATGTCCGTCTGTCTGTATGTCCGTCCTCTTCATAATTTCCGTATTTTTTGAGGTAGAAGGTTGAAATTCGGAATGTAGCTTACTATGAGCATGTGCACCTTCACTGTTTAGTTTGGTCTTAATTGGCCCACTGGGGTCGGAGTTTCCGGGGCGAAAATTAGAGGGGCGTATTTATGCATATAAAGGAGTGAAATTCAGTATGCAGATTCCTCTAAGCAAGTTCAACATTACTATGAAGTTTGAGCCAAATTGTCCCAAAGGGGTCGGAATAGTGGGTGTGGCAGTTACTTGGTCTTTAGAACTATGACAACATATGGCATGTCATATATCATTCAATCGGAAATGATGAGAAAGGAAAGAAGATAGAGCTCTTTTACACTTTCTAAATACTACGTTCGAGAAAATCAGTTTTTCGATTTAAAAAATTGGTGAGGGAGGTTAAAAAGTTAGATAAAAGGGTAAAAATAGATGATTTCAGGGCTTCCGCTACTTTTCTGTACCTTCCTCGGGAGGATTAACTTCTCGTTTTATCTAGTAACGTTAAAGTTTTATTGTTAAATTTAAGCAATTTGTGACGATATATTTTGATCAATTGTTAAAACTGAGAAAAATGGAAACGGATATTAGCACTTGTATCATTGCAAAGCTTTAGTGAGCTCTTATTTATAAATAAAATGAAATACAGTTCATAAAAAAATTACATCAGAAATGACCAATAGGAGTTCTGGTTAAATTTTCGAGTGAATGGATTAGCAGAACCGTCCGATTCTATACTCCCTTCCGATAAATTTATTTATTTTGAAAATTCCCATCAAAAAAAAATGTCCGGCCAGGTGGCCGAGTGGGCTAGGGCGTAGGCTTTTTAGTTCTCGAGTCCACCTGGTCGTGGGTTCGAATCCCGCCGTGGGCATGGATGTTTGTGTTCGTCTCGGTTGGGTACAGATATAATTTGTGTAAAAGGCGCAAAATGACCTTAGTAGTCGACGCCAAAAATTCTAATAAACCAACCAACCAACCAATCATCAAAAAATCCTCTCACTCTCCTGGTGTAATGGGCAGGGCATCATATTGTCTGCGCACGTTCAGATGCACTTCTATCATTTTTCAAATTTAATCATTTTCATTGAAATTATTTGGGAGAAAGTGTGGACCAACGGTGCGTAAGTTGATACCATTACGCTTATATGCGCATTATATTTCACTTCTAGAAACACTGCTGTTACATTACATTACTATTTAAAATTTGATCCTTTTAACTTCTATCAACTCTTTTAAGATTGATAGCGATGGTTCACGACTGCTCTGTAAAAACGAAAGGAGTCCGCTATAGGGCAAAGATAGGTTGTAAGAAGATTACATGAAATTCTGGTCTTAGGTAGTATTTAGTAAAGATAATTTTTATTTTCATAATTGTAATAAATTTTTTCAATGTTTTTTTCCTTTATAAAAACACTATTAGGAATGTTGTTTGCGAAACTAGGTGACGCCATAGAATAGAGCCTCTCAGCCTTTGGCAGCACCACCATTGTCGCTTTTGCCATTTCATCGTCGCCAATTGAGTCGGCCGGAGACAGCTGTTGGGTTTACAGCCAAACGTTTTTTCTTATCATCAATTAAAAACTTTTCCCTGTTGACAAACAATTTATCCTCCCCTCCTCCATCTTCTAGCGACTTTTCTCTTGATCTTGTTCGTCCGAAGCAATGAGCGAATATAAAAAAAAAAAAAGGAAAATGATGCACCAGATAATAAAGCGTAAACTTTTATTTCGGCTTATTGTTAATGTAATTTATCATCATTAAAAAGAAGAAATATTTTTTTATGATTTTTAATAGAGTTTTTTTGTTGCTGTCCATTCTTATGATAACAAGAGGATGAAAATGATGGTGAATAAGGGAGAAAAAAAAAAAAAAAAAAGACAAAGGGCTTTGGTGGTTTTCACCCTCTCGTTGGGTGCTAGATTAATTTACTTTATAATGAATTCGATTTCTCTCCACCCAGTATTAGATGCATAAATAGACTGAGTTTTTTTTAATTTCTCCCCCCCCCCCCACTCTTCATGGGGTGTGTTGTTGTTTGTTGTTCCGCTTCGTTCCAATTGATCCGCTCTTTGTTGCTCAGCTTCTACCGCAACACCTGTGAAATGCTATTTTTTGTGGCTTTTCATTCAACCAAGCTTGAACGTGCGGGTTCATTAATTATTTTGGGTGACAGGTTTTTAGACATGTTGCATGTAAATACTTCGGAAACTATTGCTTCGTTCGATCGGAAACTGACATCCTTCCAATCCGCCTCTTCTGCCTCTCATCTCCTTACATAGGAAAAGGGGACATTGAACAACTACAAAATAGGCGTCGAGCAAATAAATTTTGTTTTTTTAAAAGATTAAATTGTGATAACAAATTTAATCAGGATAGCAACTCCACAAATTACCGATATATAAGGTTCCCATATTTATCTACACAAATATTTAACAACCCCTAGCTCTCGTCCTTCCATCTCCGCTGGGAATTTTTAATAAATAAAAAGACTACAACAGCGTCTACTAGTTTATTCTTTAAGCAAAAAAAAATTGTTTAAATCGCAAAAAAAGAATTCCTCATGAAAAAAAAAAGTTCTGCGAGTTAAGCAGGATGCAATATTAGGAGGATTTTTAATAAGGCATAAAATTTCTAACTGTGGGATAATTATTTTCCTTAATAAACAACTAATGGTATCTAAAAACGCTTAAAATTCCTGCAATTTTAGAGCTTAATGTAGAGCGACGAGTCACGCTACACCCTTCTCCAGTCAAGGGTCGAACCAAGCGTGATGTATGTATGGTAGAAAACATCATCTACCAGAGTGTTGTTTCAACAGTGAAGTTCAGTGATGGTATTGTGATGGTCTGTTCTTATTTCTCATGGTGTGATATTGGCCGTTGAATGTGGTTGACGGAATCGTGAACCTACATCAGAATTGGTCGATGTAGGTCCACTTGGTGGCCTGACATATTGAAAGAGTCAGTAGTCCAACTTTGCCCAACCACGTCATATCGAGATCCTGGAATATCGACTTCACAGTTTCGGAGATGTGTTGTTTCAAGTCCTCAATTGTCGTAGCTTTGCAGACAGAGACAATAACTTGCAAACTTGAATCTTCTTTTTCAGTTTTTCTTGAAGTCGATATCTTCTTGGAGTCGATACCTGTAAGGATTTGTCTGGGCAAAGTTAAACTACAGGTAAAACTTTCTTGTTTGACACTTAGCATGTCTTTATATGTCAAAACAGTTGTTAGATTCGGTAAGGAAAATAAGTCGACTTTTGCACCATTCATTTTGAATCACTCCGCACATGTCAAAACTTCAACCTCAGTCCAATAGGACATCTCAGTGCTAGCACATGGAGACATCCAAAAAAATAAGGCATTAACAGGTTGAGGTTTTGGAGGAGGGGTGGGCAATATTCACTGTAAATAAAAAAATGTGTTCAAAATCACAGATCTCATATGATTATCACCTTACAGGGATGTACGATAAATATACAAACTAAAATGTAAAAATTTTGTAGTTTGAATTTTGCCTTTGATAGCTTCAACGTCTTCAAGCTTATGAGTATTCAAAGTTAAACATAAATGAGACATCTCGCAAACTATATTTTCACCGAAAATTTTAAATTTACTTTGCCTGGGTGAATTTAAAATTTATGCTAAAGCATTAGATTTGTTAAAACTTTTATTCTTTTACCGCAAAATAACTTAAGGAACATTAGCAAATTAAAGTTTTAATAAATTTTAATGAAATTTTTAATCGAAAGCAGTAAAGGCGATATAACGTATAGAGAAAATTCGACATTAAAGCAGCAGATTGTTTTCTATTGTATCCCGTTGGTTCGGTTTACCTATTACCTATTTATTTTCTTTTTTTTTTGTCTTTTTAGTTTATTTGCTGTTGTGATCAATACAAGACGAACGGCTATTTGCCGTTTAAACATGAGACGCTCACTAACAGACGGGGAATTTTCCCTCCCTCTCTCTTATTCTGCATCTTTATTTCACATATCCATCAAACTATCCTATGTGTATATGTTCGTGTGTGTCTGTATCACCTTTCTCTTGCTCTGTTCCTTGTGAGGCTTGATATCCTATTTCGAATTGGGGATGATACCTAAGGTATCATGGGATGGCGCCGGGTGAAGTAGGGATAAAGAATGGGATGTCAAGGTTCGGGGCCATAAAACTCCACCATGCATTAGTAGATATAAAAGCAAATGGATCGTGGATCACGGTGATAAATAGAGGCGATCTAAGATCATCGCTGCGCAATGTAACACCGCAAATGTCTTCCTTGACGTATAGGAGGATTTCGGGTCTCTACAGTGGTTTTATTTTGCAAGATATGATAAAAAAGGTTGGGTAAAAAAAAAAAAAGACAATACATTTGGAGCTGGATGGAACTTCAAATTGTTTTATTTTATTTTTCAATGTTATTACTTTCGAATAGGGTTTTATAAATTTTTTTAGTATCTTCTAAATAAAAATTATTATTTTTTGAGTTGGAGCGATATTCGGGATAATCTCGAAAAATTCAAAGCCGATAATATCATAACTTTATATTTCAACTACTTCCTTCATAAAAATATTTGGATGAACCCAGGCTCATTTAAACTTAATGATTATATAAATATACTTAATTTAATTATTGTAATAATCGAATCTTATAACTTAATCAGGATGCAGATGCACTAGACCAGAAATTCAAAAATCCTCAAATCTTACGCGTTATAGAAACCCCACAATTGTAAGTCTACCTGATACTGATGACCCTGAATGCTACATTTTTTGTCACTTGGTAAATGACTGGATCTTCCGTAAGTACAGGGTCTTTATGTTCCATTTTGACATGGCCATAAAAAAACCACTGGACCAAAAGCTATAATACTTGGTAATATTATACAATAGGGCATGGGAAGTTCATACACACCAAAAAAAAATTAGTTCAAAAGGTCACCACCAGCATGGAATGACGCTCTATGCAATATTCGTATACGAAATTAGACACGAAGACACAGGTTAACAAGTCTTTAATCGTTACTAAAATTAGTTACATGTTAAATGTGGCCTCCACCATTTACTGAAAGCAAGTTACACCGGAATACTGCGTTCTCAACTGTATACGAATATTGCATAGAGCGCCATTCCATGCTGGTGGTGACCTTTTGAACTATTTTTTTTTTTTTTTTTTTGGTGGGTATAAACTTCCCATGCCCTTTTGTATAATATTACCAAGTATTATAGCTTTTGGTCCAGTAGTTTGTTATTTTTATGGTCATGTCAAAATGGAACTTTAATTATAAAGACCTTGTATATATTTGTACAGTTATTCAAGGATTAGTTTCTTTCGTTTACATTGCACTCATTCTCAGAGGAATATACCGCCAAGTATCAATTTTAATTTTATTGTAATTTTTTTTAAAGTTATGTATGTTTATTTTAAGTCGTTTATTTTGATCGATAATGATTGTAATTTTTACCCAAGTTAAGCAGGGAAACTTTAATAAATCGGAAATTGGATTATGTGTAAATGAACATGTAATATTAAGTAGCGGCTTTAATAATCCCAGTTTAACCGAGATGAAAAATTTTTCGACTAAACTTGGTGGAAACCCTCATTATTGAATTTCGTAAAAATTCGTCTAGCATTGTGTCGGATTGTTTCATGTGGTCAATCGGATGAACAGAAGGATTTGTTGAAGCTTTTCGGTGCTTTTGAAAAATATTTACAAGTATTTAACGATTTAGTAGAGTGTACAAACCACTTGATATATGCCAGGTTGACTTTCAGACATTTCAAATTGCTGCTACCGATTCTTCAAACACGTTAAAACTGTTTTTCTTCGTTCCATTATAATCTGCATGCTTGGAGAAATGAGGAACAATTTGTAATTGACCACGAAAATAGCGAACAGTGATGTACCATCCGACTAAACCGCACAGAAGATCATTTCAGAAATAAAACTGATTGAATCATGATAATTCTTACCCGTATCATATAAGCATTAGCTGCGACAAAAGCAGTTAGATTTAAAATGATGTCATTGATGGTTACGAATTGCTTTTCTCACACCGATGTGTGTTTCTCGACGGTCGCCCTCCCATATAAACGGCGGTGACGACAATCGCATTCGGTTCTCTCCAACTGGAAGGAAAGGAAGAAAAAAAATGTGTTGGAGGGAGATGAAGGTTTTTAGGGGAGAAGGCAGTGAGAGAGGACCCCCAGACGACAGATGGGATGACAAGGGGGAGGAGTGAAAATCACCAATTTAGAGAATAGGGTAAAACTATCTCCCTTTCTCTTTAATCCCTTCCACGCCTTTTTTTACCGATAACGTCCGGGAAAGTCTTCCTACCCCAACTTACCCACCCAACCCTCAACTCTCTCTAGGTAAAAGATTTAAAACTGTAAACTATGTGTAATATGAAAAAAAATACTCATACTGAAAAAAAAATAGTGAAAAAAGTCAAAATTTTGATTGAAAATCTGCCACAAAGTTTCTTTCAAATAGTGAAACTTTTTCTTTCATGACAGAATAGAGCAAATGTAAAAAATATTATTTTAGCGCTTAAGTGTATCATATTTAAAATTTAAATTACTGGGTTAAAACTGATTAAAATATACCATAAGTCATACAATTCATATTGTACCATTTCAGATACATGTATGTTTGTAGTTATTTGATAGATTATTATATTTGATGTTAATATCATTAATTAATTAAAACTGTAGTAACAATAAGGTATTCTTAATATGTACACGTTATTAATATATCTTTCTTTTTGTGAAATAGAATTCATGTAAATTACTTGGCAAAAGATAGTATTTTCAACAAAAGTAAAGGGGGCATGGAGAGGAGTTCAATTCTATGAAATTTAGAAAGGAGAAAGAAAATCCCAACTTTTATCAAAATGAAAGGATGATGATCCCAATTCTCCCTTCTATGCTTTACAATCTGCACAGCAAATTCAGAAATAAATTTTAATTAAATTTTGACATTTTTATAAAATTTGGCCGAGATTTTATTTCTTTAACTATCAATATTAATTAACCAATTGTTATTGACGATAACTTTATTTGCTGCATTAGTCTCTGACTAGTATTCAGTCACATTAGCACTTACACTACCAACCCTTCTTCTATGAGCCATAAAGCATTTACTTTCTTTTGTCCATCCAATGTTAGTTTTATATCTTTTTATTCTACGTTTGAAATTTACCGTTAAGTGATTGATGTGGTAGCATCGATGAGAATGGTTTTTCATTTTCTCCTCTCTTTTTCCCCTTTCATTTCATTTCACGCTTTTAAAACAACCTTCTACCTCTGGGGGAAGAGTGAAATTTTGAAGACGAGGGGGCGTTCAAATTAACTCGAAAATGAAGGTATTTTGGGGAAGATTGGTTGCGGTCCAATTCAATGGAAAAAATTGCCAAATGTAGAGGAGTTGATGATGGCGCGGAAAAAAGGAGAACAGCTGCGATGTGGCACGGTACTGTCCCTCGGTGACAGAACGGAGATTCGTCATTGGCCGATTGTGAATTCATCTCCTGTGGGTGGCGAATGATTTCCTATTGTGTTTGATCATTGGCCATCCCCCCCTTTTTTTTTTGGTAGGGCACTGAAAGGAATCGTCGCTTTTTTTTTTCCTTTTCATTTTACATTGTCGTCTCCTGTCCCATATTTCTCTTTTGCTCGTTTATCTTTCATGCGTTTTTGATCTTACATGACGTCATTTCATCGGACCTCTATCAAAGTATTTTCACTTGCTAGTGATTTGCGCTCTCTTTTTCTTTTGTTAAGAAACAATTTCCATCACAATGTTTTTAACCTCAGTTTCATCAACGCTATGTATGATAAACGTCAATGATGATTGCGTTGAACTGTTATCGTGTCTCTCCCGTGTTGGGAGTGATGAGACCCGTAGCCCCAACGCAATGAAAATTTATATATATAATTTTGAAAAAGATAGGACCAGGAATAGATGAGAAGGGAATATGACTCCCAATAGAAATTCGTAGCTACAAACTCGTGGTCATTTTTTTCCTCGAAAAAGCGACACTCACGGCGGTTTTCCGAGTTCACCCCTGTATAGCCCAATGAAGAATTGGCTGGAAGAGCGGGAAATTTCTATTTTAAAGTGGCTGGAAATAGTCCAGATATGAACCAAAAATTGAATGCGTTTACACCAAACAGCATAACAGATTTACGCACTATAGTGCAAGATGTTGAAGTTCGGAAACCCGCCGCGAGTGTCGTTTCTGCGGAAAAAAAATAAATGCTCGCCAGGTCATGAAATACGATAATAGTTGTAGCTAAGGATTCATATTGGTTGTCATATTCCCTTCTCATTTATTCCTGATAAGATATTAATTTCTATCCCTTGTCTGTTTGTCAATACAAATCCCTTACAAACTTTGAGCGCCTTAATTATGCTATGATTTATGGTATAGAGCCATATTTGAAGCAACCCAGTTCCTATACGAATGAAAGCCCAAGAATCATTTACAGCCTGACCAAATTTATCAGAGAGCTATAAAGTCACTATACATTTTGGTGAAATCATTATCGAATTTCATTTATTTGCACACCAAACACACCCAAAGTGAATGTGTGGATGGAAGTTACACAGTCAAAGGTCTATGGGCCCTTCATGTTTGCCGAGGGGACTATCAATGGTACCGTGTACCTCGACATGTTGGAGCAATTCCTGGAGCCACAATGGCGAGCTGAAGGATTTAGGATACCGTTGTGTTCCAACAGGATGGGGTACTATCCCATTTGGCCAACATCGTTCGGGACTAACTGAATCACGCATTCCCAGGCAGATGGATTGGTCAGGGCTCGCCAAGACTGTGGGCTCCAGTCCTCAGATTTGACCCCCATGGATTTCTTTGCGTGGGGTTTTATGAAGTCCAAGATGTACCAGATCAGGATTACGCACCATTGCACAGCTGAAACAACAGATTACAGCCGCGGTGCAGGACATTACACCGCAATGTTGCGCAATGTTTTCCGGGTCACGGTGGAACGCTGGGAGCTGTGCCGGGATGTGCAAGGGGGACACATTGAAATTTACTAAAAATTTATCCTGGTAAGATATCTGGTTGATGCATACTGCAATTGCTGCAATAAAACGGAGTTTTCACCAAAATGTATAGTGACTTTATAATCACCCTGTATAATGATATTAACTTCATTTTTAGCAATTTTTATGTTAACGCAACCTTTGCCTCTGTAAGACACTGTTAACTGATGCCGTTTATGCGCACCTGGCTGGTTGCCTGGTTTCTGTTTTCATCTAACTTTGCAACTATGGATCTTTTCTCTTCGTGTATGCGTCCCTGTCGTTGGCTGTTAGTTGACATTCCGGAAAATGGGATTTGTAAGTGATCAGAACAGATGATCTCCCCGCGTGCTGACAGATGACGAATCGAATGAGAGCCCTAAGACTAACTCCTGCGCAATCACCCTACTCTTTCTTCCTCCTCATCTTGCATTTTGAATCGTTTTACTCATTTATTCCTCTTTCTGGTGCCATACCCTCCCTTCAACCCTTTATCTCGCTCTTCACTCCTCATTCTTTGGCCACGAGCATCTCACGTGTAATCTGATAGGGAGCAAAGAGAACAGGATCGCCGTCAGCGATTTTGCAACTCTTTCCCAAAGAGTCGGAGAGAGGGAGAAATCTTTTTTTTTTTTGTTTTATTTGATCAATAATTTTTCACATAGATAAATTGTAAAAGCATTTCCCTGTCACGCTTCATTACGTTAAGCTTAAATTTGATGGCGGCTTCTATAGTTTCGCTTTCTTCAGGCTAGTGAGAGTTATCTGAAAAGTCTGATAGGTGTCCAGACGAACTGTGTTGAAAGAGAAGAATATGATTGCAGTATCAGATCTTTCACGATGAACTTGGGAGTTTTCGGTCTTTGTGCAATATGCTAGCAGAAGTTCAGAATAAATTACCGAAACGGATAATAGGTTGAAAACTCTGTTCAGAATTTTCAGCTACATTTTTGATATTAAGAATGTCTTAGAGATTTTCCGCATTAACCATGCTTGCAAAATTACAGACTATCTTGGAGCTTACATTGGCTTCCTTAAAGGATTTCATGATTTTCTTGATAGGCTGCCAACTTTGAACGAACTAGGAGAAGTAAGGCAAGAAATAGGCAGAATTACTGAATGGTGATTTGAGGGGAATGTGTGGATTGAAGAGGAATGTAGTAAATGTAGTCTGCTTTAAGATGGTTTGGGGACATGGAACGAATGAATAATGAACGGGTGACTAAATCTTTATTGTTAATGTTTGGATTGGAAATGTGATAGAGGCATGCCAAAGAAACTGTAGCAAGGTCAATAGAGGAGTACTTGAGATTATATTAATTTGAAAATATCAAAAAACATGACATTTGATTAAAGAAAATTTGTGTATAGTAAAAGGGGCGTTTGATTATTTTAATTTAGCCCGCCTCTGAATTTCGCGATTCATTTTACGTGAGACGGCCAAATTGATTAATCAAAAACTTTATTCATTTACTATGCATTATACGCACAGATTCTGCTGAAAGTCTCTTATGCAAAATGTTACAAAATATGATTATTGTAAAATATAACTATAAATTCTTATATTTTTTTATAGAATATACTTATATTCTTGTTCGGCAAAGAATTTGAAGAATAACTTTATGAAAAAAACTTTCTTCGTGTCTGTATGAAATAGGATACGAGAAGGTTGCGTCATGTTCCTCGGCAAATGAAGTTAGTGTGTGGGTGAATCCTCGTCGAAGTCAATCGACCTCGTGGTCGCCACGTGACAAGGATGGACGGCGATCTTTTCATCGCCCCGGAGAAGACGAGGAGGGGTAACACCCACGCAGTTGAAGGCTCGTGCATCAACCTTAGTGCATCTCTTGTCGAAAGAGCTGAAGCTCCTGACAAAAGACAAATGCGAGTTGGGGACATTCATTTACCTACAAGTCAATGCAGTTTTCTTTTTTAATAGGTTTACGTTGCTGAGGTTCATTTTCGAACTTTAAAAAGAAGGAAATTGGCAAAGGCTTTTCTAGTTTTATAGGATTGCTAAAAAGTAGACGGAATATATATAGTTGTATTGAATAGGAAGTGTATATACCTATTTTTATATTATTGAATTTATTTATATTTTTCTATTACATGTCCGTGATAAACACAAATATACAAGCCCAATAAAATCAGTGACTCGACAAAATTAAAGAATTGGAAAGCCAACAATTCTCTTTATTTCTTCCCGAAAAATGTAAGAAATCTGAAAATCCATCATTAAATGAAAAGAACATGCAGTAAATGACTGGGTGGTGAGATAGTAATTTTTAAAATGGGATAAACAATGAAAATGATAATTTTGTATTTCTAGCATGCTCATGTAATAACGCATTTTAACAATCGCATTGCGTACAATCTGTCGCTTGATTATAGTTAAGTTTTGAGAAGTACAATAAGTTAAGTTTTGAATAGTCTGTGTCGAAGAAGCATCTTTCTTTAGGGTTATTGTTTCCGTATATTTAGCGTTTGGCTGATGTTTCAAAAGATCCCGAACTGCCCCTTCTGTATGTAGGGAAAGCCTAACCTATGACAGCAGGAGTAATGTTCGGCCAACCACTAAAATAAACCAAGTGCTGAAATAAATTACATAAAATCAGTTTTACATAGTGGCAAAGTTTCTCAAATGTGTTTATTTTATTTTTATATTCCGAAAGGAAATGGTACATGTAGGTTACACCATATGCTCAAAGTGTTCACCGTTCACCTCTTGGCAATACGCTAGTTGGTGCTCAAACGCACTGCAGGCATTGCATACTGTATTTCATTTGTTTGTTTTCACGCAATAAACGGTTTTTAAACTGTTATTGTACCGGTATAAGCTTAATACCGTATACCGTAGGGTTTATAAATAAAACTTCTAGTATTTTTCACTTTAACCTTTTATTTCACTCTCATATTCGCGTATTTGCATTTATGTAAAATAAATAGCGGGATTCGTAACGACTGGGAGCATCCATTAATTGAAAAAAAGAGGTTGAGAGAGAGTAGCTCCTGTCTACCAGCCCTTTAGCATAACCTGCACAACAGTACGTTATGCAGGAAAAGTCATCTCCTACGTTCGGGAACTTTTGAAACACACGGTATATACTTAATTACTATCAGGAAATAAGTATATACTTGATTTTTTAGTTTTATTTTGATTTTACTTATATATTTATTAATTATTTTGTTATTTGTTAATTATTATTTTATTTTTCAGTTGTATTTATTAACTATTTATCAGTAAATAACAAATATTTCAACAATTCACTTTTTCTGGAAGAGCTGGTTTCCCTATTCAGAAGCAGGTTGATTATTAAAAGACGTCATTACCATCGCGCATTCTGAATCTTGATTTAACTAAATAAGTTTAACACATGAAAATTTACACGTACTTCCAGTCCTTGAAGAAATCTTATCCATCGTGCCAAGTGCTCCTGTTAACTGCTTATGCCTGCTTGTGTGCTTACTATCAGTACTCGGCCTTAATATAGCGATCTCCGCAAAAACGAAAGTATAAGATGGATAGATTTTGGAAGAATGGTGAGGTTTGGTTTTCTTTAGAAAAACTTTCCAAATTTTATGAACCATTACACGTCTTTATCTATTTTCCATATATTGGCACGTTGACGATTTAGGCATTTTCCAAAGCTGCACCAGTTTCAGAATACCCTGCTCATAGAATTCTGTCGGCTGTGAATACAGCCAATGGCGCACGGCAGATTTGAGTTTCTCGTCAGTCTCAAACTTCTGACCACCCAGAAATCTTTTCATAGGACCAAAGAGGTGGTAATCCGAGAGCGCAATATTCGGAGTGTAGGCTAGGTGGCCAAGAATCTCTTAACCGAAGCGGATCGGTTTCGCTTTGACGACGTTGGGCATATGAGGGCGTGCGTTATCATGAAGAAGTCGAACATAGTTTCCTCTTTCTGGTCGTTTATCCCGAATAGCACGTTTCTGTTTAGTCAACATTTCACAATAGGTAGCGGCGTTGACGGTTGACCCACGAGGCAGGAACCCTGCGAGTAGGATGCCTTGCATATCCCAAAAAGGTGTAAGCGTAAATTTTTTAAATTTTTTGCTAACCGGAGAATCTGGATGTTCCCACACCATGGTCGCAGTTTTAGGCTCAGGTGTGAAATGCAAGGCCCAAGACTCGTCTCCTGTGATAATGCCATTCAGAAAAGCATTTTCTTTCTGATTGTACCGCTACAGAGGTTAAAAATTGCACGCCATTCTGTTGCCGTTCTGTTCTGTTGTCAGACTTTTTTGGAATCCAACGCGAACAGACTTGTCGGTATCCAAGCTTTTCATGCACGTCCATAGAATATGTGAAACGCTCCATTCACTTCTTTCAAGGAAATGTTCTCAGCCTTCTTTTTGGCTATGTTAATTTTTACACAGCAACTACGTATATTTCCTCCGTTAAAAAATGGCGTTACTTTCTGATATACCCTCGTATAAAGAAAGAAGATTTATTTTTCAAGTTCAAAGCCGATTTATACTTTGAATTTTTAGTAGAATTATTGCTACTAGGTATGCGTAATGCCGTCATTATAAAGCAAGCGTTTAGCGCTCCTTATTTGCGTATTCAAGTATGATGTGTGTGCGATTAGATTCTGAAATGCATAGGGGCGTGTTAATTTAGAACAGAGAATAAAAATTTTAAATTAAAATTAATTTCGACCCTATCTTTAATAATACTGGAGAAACTGTCCATTGAAAACCCTGCATGATAGAGCAAAATATGATAACCAAGCTCTGGTGGTTACTTGAAGATCTTATCCAAGCATATAGTTATTGCTTAGTATGTGCAATACGTATTTTCATATTAGAATAAACGAAACTTTCTCTTGGTTCATTATTGGCAGTATATTGAATCTTTACACTGGTCCCGGTAAGAATGGACTAAAATCAAATTACGCATGCTTAAGTTTTACCGTTTCACCACTTCGCACCAATTCACCTTAAGAAATAAACCCTTTCTCTTCAGATATGTTTTGTAAAAATCATGAAACTACTACTTGTTATATTTGCAACACGTTCTGATAGGGGTGGCCGTGGCCTGGTTGTCTCGTCGGTTGGCTTGCTAATCGATGGAGTTCAGCAACTTCAGGCGCTGCCAGCTGCTGGCTGGGTGACGGCCAGGGCTTGAGGGCCACTGCTGGCGGGACAGCTATTTGGGGCACGGCTGTTGGAGGACTCTAGTCTGACCCATTTGCCAAGTGACCATAGCTGGTTTTCCAGCAATTGGTGACAGCCACTGGTTTGTTTGTCCGCCAGCAGCTCTTCCATCATGAAACCCCCCGTGCTTCGGAGGGCACGTTAAGCCGTCGGTCCCGGCTGCTACTGTCATCTCGTAAGCAGTCGTTATTTACTGGGATGGCGCAAAACTCCCTCGTAGGAGTAGGTTTTCTACCCTCTGTACGCTTCGCGATAATCTACCCTCTGTACTAGATACTAACACGTTCTGATTCATTTTGAAAATATAATTCGTTGATTTTGTTATTTTGATTATTCCGTAACTGAATTCTAAATCGTAGAGATTATTAATTTGATGACAGCAGCGCCATCTATTGACGAGATATATAATAAATAAAAGAAAAACTCCAGTATATGTGTAGGTTTTTTCATTACTAAAATTGTTGTACATTTTTCGATTAGTGGGAGGTTTCAAATACAAGCAACCAAGCAAAACATCAGAATATTTAAGTTTATTTCTCAAAGCACATTGTTATTCCAGAAACATTTACGTTAAAAAATGAATTGAACTTTCTAATGTAACAATTAAGCTATTTATTTACTTTATATGTTTTATTACTTTAATATAATAACTTCATCTTATAAGTAAAACCTTCAGTTTAAACAAATTTTCCATTCACATTCCACTCTGAATTAAGATCCCAGAGTGTGGAATTGATATGTTTTTTTCTTCTTTAAAAAAAATTAAAGATTAAAAAAAAAAACCCGCCTTTTTATTTTGCTAATGAATTTTCAGTCGGGGAAAGAATTCCAAATATAAAAAAATACCTTTACAGACAAATAGGCATCACGTCAAAAAAAAAACTCTGAAAAATTCGAATTCATTTTCCTCCTCTTCCTCCTTCACAAAAAAGCCGTCGTAGGGGAGTGAGGAAAGAATTTAAAAAAAAAGTTTTGATCTTAGAAAACTTTTATAAGGGAGCCATTTTCTTACAAATAGATAATTTGGAAATGTCAAAGAGCTCGACTGATATAAAAGAAGTGGGAATAACTTTTCTCCGAGAACCTTATGTTATTGTCGTCAATCGCCGATTGAGGTAGAGGAGTGGGGATCTGAGGGGTGGGGTAAAGAAGAAGGAACAGCAGCGGATCGTTTCCCTCCCTAAAATGAGGCGTCATTGAAACCCGGTCTCAATGTCTCCCGAGTGAACGGCTTCCGTTGTCATGGCAACAGGCCCCCACAAACGCTTAAAACTGTAATTCTCATTTGATAATTCTTTCCCTCCCCCCCTCCCCCCGCCATCTACCACCTCCTCCTCTGAAGACGACGACGACTACCGTTTCTTTTCCTAATTTTTTTTCCCTCCTCTATCTCGAGACGTATTTTTCCCTTCTTCTTTTGCTATATTCTTTCGCCTTTAGAGATAATATCGTAAAAAGGAGGCCGAGATTGGAAGGAGGTTGGATGATTGTTTTCGATGTCACATAATTCTTGGCAACCACAATGGAAACATCGAATAATTGCAGCCTCATCATAAGAATTTTTCATCTTTATAAAACGTTTTTTTTTTCTTTTGCAGGGCCTTCTTGATTAAAATAAAAATACTCGCGAAGGAAGGAAGGAAGTAAGGAATGATGGAGGAATCAAAAAAAAAAAAATCTGGTTTTTCGGTGATTGTTTGGAAATTGCTCTTTAAATCTTTGGAATTTCTAATGAAATCCTTATTCGTCGTGGAAGTTTTTATCAATTTTATTGGTTTGCCTCTTTATGGTGTTTTTAAAGAGGAATAAAATCGACCTAGTAGCCTATTAATTAGATAAAAGGAGAAAAAATGTTCGTGCTATACGGAATTCTTTTCTGGCTGTTTATGCAGTTCGGTTTTCCATTAAGAATGAATATATGTCTTAATTAATTTTCTCACTAAAATTGAGTTTCAGCCTTAGGAGTTACAAAAATTAAAATGAAGCAAAAAATTTGATTGTCGACATATCATTGCCATGTGTTGGTATAGGATTACAATATTAATGAGATCAGTTTACCCTAATTTAGTAACCACATATATAAGTGAAGGGAGAAGTGCGGAAGTTGTGGGTATAAAAACATGTAAATTATCATATTATATTCCTTTTACATGAGCTTACATGTGTCTTATTCAGCTAATAACCCAAGTATAAAGAAATTTTTTTTACAAAATTGCGTATCAAAAAAAATGCCTTATAATTTATCTAACACAAAGTTGGATCAAATTTTATTGCGTTGAATAAACGTTGAGGAAAACCTGGCATTTTCTTTTTCATAAAGTTAGCAAAACATTAAAGAAAAAGCTGCACATAAATAGATTAATATAGTCATATAAATATATCTAGTCTTCGCATACGTTAATGCAAAATTGTTTTAAAAATGTGATATCATATTAATTTATTTAGTCTTAAATTCTGTTTAGTAATATCGATAAAATTTCAAAACTTGGATCAATCAGTAGTCAAATTCTCAAAAACTGCACTCGTTTGCTCTTTTCTAATCGTGTAGAATTTCTTCCTGTTTTATATAGTTTATATAAAGGCCTATAGGTTATATGATTAAGAAAACATTTTTTATTTTCTAACCAAAATATTATGCAGTGCGCAAATGATTTGATGCTAATGTTTTTATTCCTGTAATATGATTACATTTTTCATTTTCCAGTCTTTCTAAATTGGTAAAATCGTTAAGAAGATTGCTTAGTATTGTTACTGTCAATGAAATTGGCACACTTTACAATTGAAAACAGGAGGAACATAGTCTTGGGGGAACTGTTCTCTTTATTTAGTATTGTAAAGTGTCTACCAATTTTATTGACCATCAATAAAAATTCTTGTTCTTGAAAAAAATCACATTACACATCAGTAAAAACCTTACTGATCCTCCAACGTGGCTAGAAATTAAGATTGAATTACCACTGTATTGTGAGTAATTTCAGTTATAGTTGAAAAAGTTCCAAAGTGAAGAATACATTTTTTTTTATCACAAAACGTTTTGAGTATCATGTTTGTCATGATCACAATATTAATTTTTGAGTATCATAATATTTTACCATTAAGTTTCTTACACTCTACACTATTGGAGAGTTATATTTAACCAATGTTAGTTTTGTAGAGCAAGGGAGGCCCAGGGATGTTCAAACACAGAACACGCTGAAACACTGATTGTTGTTTTGTGTCCATGAGATACAGCACAAAGTCAGCTGTCTTTAGAGCCCCAGAAAGTCAGTCTAGTGGGTGCGGTGCAAGCGACCGAAATGAGATTACTGGAAGGTGTGGCAGCTGTGATTACAATTTCTGTGGGTCATTGTAAGAATCCGGTAACTATCATTTACAAATATTTGTAAATGCCGGTTACAGGGTTCTTGCACTTAACCAGGGAATTATAATCTATCTGAATCTGTTTTTTGATTTTCCATCATATGAATAAAGTCCAGGGATTTTCAAGTCCGTTTTGATAAATCTGAAGATGGGATTGGTGCTTTCTATTAATATAAAGAATAGCTGGGTATGGAAACTACCCTAGCATCCGTCGCCAACGACGGCGCCGTCATATCCTTTCGGGGGCACGTTGAAACATACAGATAAGGAAACACTGAAACAGTTTCCAGCTTACTCCATTGTCGTTTTTATTTGCACATGCATAATTTTAAAATCTACTTGTTCGTTTTTAATAACAGAAATCATAGATAGGCCTACAATATCTTTAAAAAAAGTATGGAATGAGGCCCAAATGAATAGCTAATGGAGAATATCAGTATAGTTATAACAACTGGCTTATTTTTTGTATTTTCATTAATATACATCTAATTCATCTTCCAAAAGGTTCAACTCCAAGATTTTGTTCGTCCATATATTAAATGCAAAGGTTCAACTCTCAGAATCTGTTTCAGTAATCTCCGTCTCGGGAGTACGTTGAAAAAAGGAAAAATTTTGAGGAGGAAAAAAGTAGATAAAAGAGGGACATTTTTTGGGTAATACAAAAAATGATAACGCAGCAGTTTTACAATATGTCCTGGCTTCAAGTAAAAGTCGGCAGCAACCTGTTTGCAAAACGGATTTTCACGAAAATTAACATTTAGTCACATTATGTTTTACCATTTTTATTAAATAATAACTTTAAGCTCTTAAAAAACTCTTATAAAGGTGTTATTATATTTATAATGGCACAAGTCTGTAAAATATTCTGCTGATGTTTTAAAAAAGGTTTTCCCATTCACTCTTTGTGTAAATTTATAGGAAATTCTCTCATTCTCTCCTTAGTTTCAAGCTCTCATAGGAAATGGGGCGTTCTTTTACCATCTGATATATATTGACAGAAGAAAGATATTAATAGGATGAGTTTAATAATCCCGAAAGAGGTGTATTAGGTCGATTCTTGGATATAAACAGGGAAGCCTGTTTTTGCTTGTGTGCTTAGACCATCTTCAATATTTCCCAAGCTTTGGGATATGGTTTCTCTGGTGGTAATGTTCTTCCCGGTGGAAGCCATACGGATGTCATTCTTGTCATTGCAATCTTGTCACTATGGTTTCAGCCATTTACAGAGGAGGATTGAGAACATAAGTTACGCGAGATGAGGAGAAATATAGGGAAGAGTGGCTGAAGTTTTCTTCCGCCTAGATAATTGTACTCTGGGTGAGCGAGAAGGGTCTTCGAAATGAATGTGTCGAGACTGTGTGAAGGGGGAGAATGAGAAAAATGGGGGAAAAGAGGGTCGCTGAAAATGAGAATATTTGGTGTTTAATCCAGTTTTTATCAAAACCACGATAACAACCGTCGAAATTGAATCTCGTTTCGTTTTGAAGAGTGAACGGAAAACGAGCTTTTTTTTTTTATATCCACTATCATAAATTTTCTCCTTATCATTTTACATCGTCCGTTTCACGCGTATGGTTTCCCCCTCCTTTTCTACTTTTTCCCTCCGATTTTATTTAAACACATCCACTAGCGGTGGTGGCCGCATAATGCCCTCCTCCCTTTTCGCTTTCCTACTCGTTTCATTTCTTATCTCCTCCACACTTTTCCTGTAAGAAATGAAAGATGAAATAATGTTTAATGGCGGCGTTATAACTCATCTTTCGCCCTCCGGTGGTCAACGAAGAACGAACGGAAACCGTTATTAGAACGATTATCACGTTGTGGTCAGCCATTAAAAGCTTGACAAAACAGTTATCAAAAAACATTCAGTGTCGAGTCCCTCTGTATTACACTCTTGTTTATAGCCCAATCGGAAAGTAAACTGTAAATTTGTGACAATTTAAAAATACTTCATTTAAATCGTCAGAAAATGAAAATGAACATTGTTTGTGGTCCTTCGTCATGATGATAATAAAATAATAAGGGTGCTCATTCATTTATTTTTACGAAATTCATTAGTTTAGTTCTCTCGGTAGTAGTCTCTTTTTCTTACATGTAACATTATTTTGGAATTATCTTAGAAGGTCAAAGTTATTATCTTTTACAACATTTGCTCTTTTAATTTTATAACTATGCTCAAATTAAAGACCAGAATTTCATGCTTCTACACTGGCTTCAAGTTAACAGTAGGCTACTACTGTTTGGAAGAAAGACGTCAATTATATGAAAGTTGTCAGTAGTTACAGAAGGAATCATTACAGACTATATATATACGACTTCAAAAACACGAACGATTGAAACAACCTAATAATGCAATGAGCATTCAAATGAAAACGAGCCAACGGATATAGTGAAATTCGGATTGGATTTATTGCGCATTTTCGACACGACAGGTGGCATCTGCCTTTGTTTAGAATGTCAAACAGTATATGGTCCAGATAGTCATTAATTGCAACATTGTCGGCAATTGCTTTTACTCTTCTGTCCTCCCGAATGAGACTGTCAATTCCATTGCGGAAACATCGATGATCGCACAGTTACTTGCCCTGACCTCGAATCATCATTCAGAACCGATTGCTGTAGTCTTTCACAAGTGACTAAGAATGCAGTTTTGCTCATGTTACTTATATGGCAAAGAATTCCTGTATTCTTTCACTACACCTTCTACTTTAACCGCTTAGTGTTCAACGTTCATTAATTCAACTAGAAGTAATTGGACGGTACACTAATACGACGTTTGAACAAAGGTAGAGTAATGGTAAAAGCATGATTTATTTAGGGCGTCTCATTTTAAATGCCCTGGTTTTATTTTGTTACAAGGAAGTACACTGGTATCCATAAATTAAGTGTTATGCAGACAGAGCCCTTCTGCACTACCAAATTTGGTAAGGCATGTAAACACAATTCAATCATTAAACACAAAAGTGGCAGCACCGTAAACATAAAAAGTGCATGGACACTCCTGATACACAAAACTTGTAGCAACCCCCTCCAGTTTTGTAAACTGTAGACAACGTTTAGTACGTTGAGTGCGGTCCCCCACCCTTCTCCCACTCGCAAGTCCTGCAGAGTTCACGAAGGTGGTACTCGTGCCGCACCACGTCTTCAAGAGCGTCTCATGCGTGCTTTCTGGGGTTTAGGTCCGAGGTTCATGTTGGCCAATCCATGCGCCGGTTGTCCTCATTTTCCAGGTAATCATCTACTATGCTAGCCCGATGCGGACAAGCATTATCGTCAAATGTAGACGAAATCTGGACCTACCGCACCCCTGAAAAGACGAACATCATGTCGCCGGACGCTATCCTGGTACACCTGCCAGTTATGGCCCCTTTGTCGAAGATTTGTAGCGGTGTATGGAAACGCATCATGATGCCATCCATACCATCGCACCGTCACCGCCATAAAAGTCATATTCAATGATATTAGCAGGGTTGGACCGTGTCCCACGCTCTCCATATGTGAACACGTCGAGAAGCGTGTATCGGAACTGTGTAATACCGGTATGCCATCTGTGTATTTAATGATGGAATGGCGTTTACAGGAACTATAGCCTTACCAAGTTTGGTGCTGTTCAGTTATGTGGAAGGATCGCATTCTGCAAATCCCTTAATTTATGGACACCAGCGTTTTTATTGCGTACTTTATTAATTACATAACTATTATATGTTCTACACATGTCGAAATTGTAAATCGGACTTCTACAGATGCTCCTTTTGTGATACAGAGAATATCCACATGCGCTGCTGCATTTCAGGAGTGACCCTGCGATGGCGTTCACAGTTAGTTTCCGTAGGTCTTGCCAAGTCCTTTTCAAGGTAGGCTTTCTTCATGTGTGCAGAAACTGCCTTTATCTTTTCTTTATTCTCTTCAAACCTAGTGCTGCCTTTTTATAAACTCGACGGTATTCTCGCTACACTGAAACAGCCGATTTATATTCGCCATACAAGATTAAAAGTTTTGCCTTTTCCTTTGGAGAGTCCATTTTTTCTTTTACTGATCACAACGACGTTGGAAAAAAATAAGTGACACTTGGCATAAATTCATTTATTGAGTTTTACGTTTCCAATGAATTCAGGGCATTTTTAATTCAGACTCCTGTATGTGCGTTATAATACCATAGTGAAGCCACCTAAGATTCTGCAATAAACTCATTCGGCATTTTACTACACGGATAAATAAGTCATTGATATTCTAATTTTACTCCGTGAAACGCTGGCACGTCCGCCATTTCTGAGAACTCAAAATGCCATCTTTTTCTAGAGAAGCTAATTAAAGGAGTTTATTTAATTATAAGCTAACATTAAATATAGCATTGTGTTGTCAATCTTGTAATAAGGGGATGAGGAATCTAGGGAATATTTCTATTAACATTTATTTTTAAAGTCAAAGTAAATGAAAGGGGAAACAAAGGACGAATATGCTATCCTATTACTGTGTAAGATTAAACATTAACATAGCACCACCTCGGTAAACAGATAGAGGAAAGTGGCACATCAGATTTGAAGTTTATCCACTATAATATAGTTTAGTTTCTTAAGTTTAAAGTTGAAATATGTCCCCGATACTGGAATGTTCATTAACACAGAAATTTCGGTTAACATCAATATCCATAAATCTCATTCTCCTGTCAAAGACGTCCAGATTTCGTTCCATTAACCGCTGAATCTGTTGCATCAAATGATACGATCAATTGTCAGAGGTATCGGTAAAGTATAGTCAAATGCATTTTGTCACGCTAAGCACCTTTTTTGCATTTTCATTCTTCTAATGCATTGTTTTAGAATTCTTTCATCTTTTCTCAAATTCCCTGCCATCTTCCACAAAATCTGTAAAATAAAAAATGACGAATAAATGAATTAAAAAAATAAAAACAAACGTATAGGATGGGTAAATAACTAATCATGACCTTAAAAGCACCGAATACTATTTTTGGTCCACCCTGTATTCTTTCTGTGGATTAAAAAAAGGGGCGGGGATAGAACAAAACGCTCGTATAATCTGCTCAAAATGAAGTTTATTATTCTCGGCCACCGTGATTTGAAAAGGGGGAAAAAGTCGATCGGGGTCTTCTGACGGGATGATTATTATCCGGCTTTACCTTATTTGACGACTGCCACCTCGTCAGTGTAAATGACAAAGCGCCGGTCGGTCACTGTTTGCCATCGAACTACTGTCACCCGGTTTCCATCTATCCGAGCTCCCTAAACCCTTTATTCCATTACAATAAGCTTAATCTCTCGCCATTATTAGGTTTTCGACTAACCAGAGATAGGAACACCAGTGGAGATTTGAAAGATGACATGATTAAACCACGAAGACAAGCTCTGTTACAGTTTTAAAACCCTAGTTTCCATTTTAAAAGAGGTTGTTATCGAATCTACATACTCTGTTTCTAAATCGTGATGGCAACAAAATGGACTCTGCGTCTTTAATACTTTTCAAAACTAGATTAATCAGTGGAATTATTAATAAGTTCAATGATACAACGATTTAATCTCT
The DNA here is from genome assembly GCA_023313115.1 of Rhysida immarginata. NCBI lineage: Eukaryota > Metazoa > Arthropoda > Chilopoda > Scolopendromorpha > Scolopendridae > Rhysida > Rhysida immarginata. Next base: position 8,573,787 of record JAHWFO010060970.1, on the reverse strand, counting down.
AATGGCGGAGTCTTAAATCGATCATGCAAAATGGATTGGTTTTAACTCTTTTTATAAAAAGTTACTTGGGTAGGCAAGGAGCGAATGGAATACACTTTCTATGAAAGGATACTTTTTTCTTTTTTTCGTCCCCAGAGCGGCCATCAGTTGCCTGATCATTTATCAATGAAAAGAGTTGACGTCATGATGACTTGGCTCGTTTTAAAATGTCCTTACCCCTTCTTCAGTGTAGTCTGCTCTTTTGTTTGAATATATATTTCAGGGAAAAGGGATTTCGTTTTTTTTAAACAGGCCATTAACTACTAAGTAGAATGAAATGTTATTTTTTTTTAAAAAAATTGTGCAGCATCACCGCTCTTAATTTAAGCAAAAATATTAAGCATAAATAAAGTTAATATAGCATTTAGTATATGGATACATTTTGATACATTCATTACTTTTAATTTATCAAGGGACATGGTGCTATACGGAGCTGGGCGTACTTTCCTATGGATTCAAGTAGCATGGTATACCTGTACTAATTGAAAGTTCGATGAAGTATATATTAGGTATCAGCTAATATTAATTGATATTTACCAAACAGTATAAAATGCTCCTAATATTTTTATGCTTGAATATCTTCGGATTTAATTTGAAGGATCATCTTCGTATTTATGAATAATTTTATGTGAAAACTTAAAATTAACTTCGCAGCATTATAAACTTATTTCGAATTTGCTTTTCACTTTCATTTCCTATTTGGTGATCAAGTTAACTTTTTGTGCTGATTATTAAAATGTCCTGGCATTCTTAGAGCGACTTTCTTTTCGTACTGCTTTCATACTGAAAATTCCTGCATCGCTTCATTTAGTTCATGAAATAATCACCAAAGCCACTTACTGCCACTTTTTGCTTTTACCATTTAGAAGAATTCGAAATGACGATTTTTTAAAATTGAGAAGAAATTAATTTTAATTTTAAATTGTTATTCAAATTAATAAAATTAAAGAGCTAAATTAAAGATATTTTCCCTATGTAATTTATATATAAATTTACTCTAAATGGTTCCGAAATCTAACTTAAATGAATCAGAATTGAATACGGGAAGGAGCAGTATAAATCGTTTGCGCAGAACAGATAAAACCAATTTTGAATAGTCAAAAGACAATTCCCCCCCCCCCCCCCTCAAAATTCGTCCTTAGGAGTCAATAATGCGTAAATACCTATTTTTGGCGCTGTAATTTTTTGTTGAAGATAAAAATACTTCCGTTGAGAGTATCGAGTAATTAACCGCCATAGACGACAAGGTTAGCAACTTCAAAATTTACTAAACTATCCAGAACTCGAAATTTAATCATAAGAATATATAAATTATATCGTTTGAGAGAGGAAACCCTAATATTGCAGTGTTCATTATGGTAAATAGAGCGGTTCTGCTTGACGATAGCAAAAACCAAAAATTTCCTAAATTTCTATATAAAGACATATAGACCCTGTTTCTTTCGTTTTAGAATATACGAGGAGCGGTCATAAAGTCACTATAATCAACAATGAAAGAACGATCGCTTTTGAAAATGTGTGGTGCCACTGGAAAGCGACATCCCTGGAGTGCTGGAGAATACAAAGCGGCGTTTGATGCAGTATCACTAAACGCCGCCAGAGCGTCCAAAGCAACATGGCGCATCCCGTCGAAAAATTGGAGGTGTGAGCTGTGATATGGTTCCTGCATTTGAAGAGGAACAACGCCAAATAAATCCATGAGGAGTTAGTGGCCAATAGTGATAAAATCCTAAAACGCTCCAAGACGACTCGAGGTCATCTTCGAGGTAGAGCAGTTTCCTCAACAGCCGAAAGAAGGACTTCTATAAAAGTGGCATCCAGCAAGAGGTCCATCGTTGGGGAAATTGCGTGATCCTGGGAGGTGCTTATGTGAAGAAGGACTAATTTTACTAGCGTACAGCGTCACCCCATCTCTGTCTTCCGGCTGATTGTAATCACATTATGTCCACCTCTCATACACTTTGTTACCAAAAGCATTCGGACACTAGTATACAGTTGCAGAAAGTGGGCTGAAATGACATATCTAAGTAAATAATTAGCAATAAACCTCTGGGGCTGTGATTACTTATAGTGAAGAAAAAGGAGAGACAACATCCATTTGACTGTCCAAAATCCGTCAATGTCAACTCAATAACTCATACAGATATGGTGCGTTGACTCTCCAAGTTCCAGCATATAATGAGCATAGCGTTGACGGGAAAAACATTAAACAAACGTTCTTTTTCAGTTTCCCATTGGTGCTGAAGTAGGATATGCAGTTAGTGCTCGTATCATAATTAACAACAATAATAATTAATGTCGTAAATATCCGCAAAGAATGTGACAGCCTTCGTAGAGCAGCTGCACACCACAAAAAAAAATCATTTGGACCGATATATCTCCTTTCCTTCCTGGAATTGTGGAGGAGTGAAATCATACTTTCCCTATTTCAATCTGATGGGCTTTTTGAGTTTGGAGATAGTCCGAAGAACGTACTCTCTCGGATTGTATTCTTTTAACTCTTTATGCTCGGTGGGGGCTTCTTAATGGCATAAGATTGTATTTTGTGGATGGGAACGGATTCGTTCGTCATTCTACCTAAACCGTGAATCCTAAAATGTACGTCGACGTTTTGGCCAATTCAACTCTACCAAAATTTACACATTAAAGTGCCTCACTTTTTGGAAATGAAGTAGAATTCTTAGAGCGGTTTGCTCATATTCTTGACCTTAATCTTATAGAAAACTTGGAATGAACTGGAGCGGACGATCATGTTCTGACATCTCCGGCATTAGCTTTACAATCAGGTGGCTAGCTACTACTTTCGGTTCCTACAAGAAATTGGTTAAAACTATATCTCGACACTTTCCTGCAGTCTTATCAGCCATTTTTCCCAAATACTGTTGATAGCGTTGCCTATATCGAGATTTGAGATACCATGTATGATTTCGAAGAATCTGACGATTGTACAAAAACATTTTAATTGCAATACCATCAACTAAGAATATTGCCCTTAGCAATATCATCTCCGAACTTCAGAACTGGGATTAAGATACGTATCGTAGTATGAAATTTTCTCTCCATTTTTTCACAACGTACCCCTTACATTAATTTAGAGTAGTGTCATCAATCGCCCAGTAGGACAGCTTCCTACTGCTTTTAAATCTAATTATTGCGTGCAAATTGGGTGCCCAAAATTCGTGTTGCGTTTTGATCTGTTTATCAATTGCTTCTATGTTCCATTCGTCTGCGACATTCGTGTCGTGCTTGTCCCCACCATGAATTTGGTTTTATAATTGGTATCGCTATGTCACCGTTGCCATTCCAAATAAAGAGCAATTTATAGTCTCACTCGTTCTATTTTTATTTATTTTTTAAAGGGTGTTGCCCACTGTTGCACTGAAACAACATTGAATGAATATGACTGAGTCAATAATTCCATGGGATAATACGTTCTCAGGCTAATTGCAATAAGTATTTTAGTAATGTGTATTTAGTACTTAAGTAACAATAAAAATAATAGTTAGATCGCATAAACTATTTTTATAGAACGCCGCTTTAAAATAGTTTAAATAATTTAGTATAATTCATGATTTTTAATTTTTACCTATTATTTTGAACAAAAAGGATCTTCGTTTCCCCCCCCTAATAATAGAGTTTCTTTATTAATAACCTTTATTATAAATTCAACATCAGTAGCAAAGCAGAGGCACAAGGAAAAAAGAAAATTTTATCCCCAATTTGCTGTCTCTTTTAGAAATTAAAATTAATGATCCTAGAGACGGAACTAGGTTGAGATGAAATAATGTCACCGTGGCTCACGCCCGCCCCTTGGAGCCGCTTGTGAAATGCAGGAAATCATAATCCAGACGCTTGTATGGATTAATGGCCATTGGTGGCGGAGCTGGATTAACCCTTTTGGATAGCAACAGGGTTTCGGTTCCCAGCGGGGGAAGTTGATTGAGAGAGAGATGATGAGGGAGAAGGGGTTATGGGTAGAAATAAATTTTTCTAGGCTGTCAGTGTGTCCTGCTGTCGTTCCGTTCATTAATGATGCGTTGATGATTGACAGTCGCTGCCTTCTGTCCGCACCGATATTGGAAACTATGAAGCAGACCGAGGAAAAAGCTAAAGGGAAAGGGAGGAATAAAAAAAGGAGATAACATGGTTCGCATGTTAAGAGCTAAATGAGCTGAATGATGACATCATGGAGACTGAGATTCACATGGAATGTTTTTTATCTTTTTCTTTTCCTTTCGGTTCATACGCTTTGAAAACCGTGTTACGAAAATCAAATTTATCCGCTCCTCTTTCGACCGTGAAGAGATAAAACTTTAAGGAAGTAAACAAATAAAATATACATTGATCCTCGCAATCTAATTCAAATCCTATTCACTGGGATTTCTGCTTTTTCCCTTTTACTTAATTTACAGACGACTAGTTTTATTTTGAATGAATATAAATTATGCTTAAAATCGATCGAATTCGTCTGGAATTTACCCGTAATGCAAGTGGTGAAGGAAAGTGCGCACATTTTGTTTTACACTGATCTATATCATTTTTTAAGCCCGAGAATAACGAATTTAAAATTCGGCAAAGGAAAATTTACCAAAGGAAAATTTGGCAAAACGTGTGCACGAAACTGGAAATCCAACCGTGCACAGGAATGTTTGGTTATCCAGGGCTCTAGCTTGGGCCATCCGCTTTATGTTGTCGCTTCATTGACAAGGTACCAATATAACTTTAGGCTTGAAATTAAAAGCTACATTGATGGTAATTATCAAAGTCATATGATTCAAAGAACTATGGGATGACCACTGACCAAATTGAATCCCGTTTACCGTTTTTGAAAGAACTTTCTACAAAATTCTTGTCTGTGTTTTATCGGTATTGCTATTGTCACTTTAAATTTATATTTTAAACAGTCAAATTACCGAGGCAAATATACTTAATATTTAAATCATGGCTTATAGTTTGGAAACTCTTGCAACTTTTTTGTTACGTTCTTGACAACTTCAGGGCAGAAAGTAACGAGCTTTTAGTGGCAGCTTTGCTGACTGCATTTAAAAAATTAAGAGCAACACTGTTATAAAGATGCATTTTATACAAAGCTACCCAATTTTATTTTCCGTTAACTCTCGGAAACGTAAGCAAGGATTCTCGGAGAGGTACAAAATAAAATAAAAGGGCCAGGATAATCTCAGATTAAATAGAATACTTTCATGGGAACTACTAACTCTTTGGCTATAATTCCATGAATATAAGTCCTTTGCTTGCCATGAAGACAAGAGAAAGCTTCCAATATGTTGCGAAGACTAAGGAACACAGACGTATGGAGGCAGATGGACAGAAAACCAAACAAAAATGAAAAATATCAAACAAACGAAAATATTTTGCTTAATAATTACGCAGGTTATACAGTCATCGGAGTTAGTTGCAAATTATTCGTTTTGTTTGGACTTTTACTTTTTTCACTAGAAAGCACGTTCTTTGTGAAATCAGCACCTGAAATTGGGCAAAATCAAGCTATAAGAAGAATTTTATCCTATCCTAAAAATATTGTGAATGGAGTGCCTCTAGGATTCCTCCTCCTCTTTTTGAATATTTCTGTCTGACATAGATCTTCACCGAACCGAAATTACTAGCTTATATCGACGACATCAAACTCTTTAAGGAGATTTTTCATCCGTCTGATACATCTTCTTCTACAAGATAAAAAATAATAACGTCTTACTATCAACATTAAATGGAATAAAGACAAGTACTGTATATTTAAAATCGTTTGTGTTGAGAAATCAAGAAAATGGTTACCTTAACTGTGGATAGCAACATCAATGGAAAAGAGAGTCAAAACCGCATGTCCACAACAAGATATTCATTAACCTGGATAAGTATTTCGGACGCTACGCGTCCATTTTTCAATATGGCATGAACTTATTCTGTTTTTCAGAAACGGTTTCGGATATTAAAAATATTAAAAAAATTACTCACCGGTTGAGGGTTTTTATTTAAATTTCATATAAATAACATGCTTGATCAGGGACGTAGAGATGATAATTCTAATCAAGATGTCCACTTTGCGATGTCTTAGGCTTGAATAAATAAAACACCACCAACACTTGTTGTAAATAAAATTCTGTTGTAACCACTTTTGAAGTCGATTCTTTATTAATATTTGCGTGATTTCAAACAGGTAATTATCTTTATGAGCAAGTTCATCATTAATCGTCGTTTGAAATTAATAATTACTCCATGATCTGTAGTTCAGAGTTCAGTTATATAAGTTTCCTGGAACTTTGGTTGATTTACGATTAATGCAGAACTAATTGCTCCCTTCTCTTACTCTCAGAAAGCAGAATTAGAATAGTACGAGGATGAAGCATTTTAACGGTTCAATGGGCATTCAATTATAAATGTTACATCCGGATTATAGAAAATTTAGAAGAGAGTGGTGATCAATATAAGATTCTATGTTATACAGCACGTTTAACTGTTCAGAGTTGATATCTCCTTTAAAAATAAATTTTAAAAAAATTAATGCTCACAATGCTCATTAAATAAATGGATTCAGGGGATTTGAAAGTCGTCGATGCATGATGAACTCTCTATTATTACTACATGACATCATGGCATTATTAGAATAGGATATCCAAATGAAGACATCGGTTGACAGTAGAGGGCTTTTTTTCCCTCTCTCCTTTTTTCTTTTTTTTTTCCTCGGATCATAATAATGGAACCCGTGCACTGCACTTCCTTCCCTTTTAATTCATAGCTGCGTCTGCGCAACAGGAAGAAGAGGGGATTAAAGAGAAACGCCTTGTTTTGTGGGTGAGGGCAGCATTAAGGGTTAGCAGGGGGGAAATAGGGAAAAAAGAAAAAGTTTTTTTTCTCTTCGCAAGGAAGTTCTGCGCATGTCTGAACTTCAAAGGGATGTGGGTGAGGGCGCGAGCTACTCAGTTTGCCCCTCTTCACCAATGGAGTGAAAACGATCCCGTTTAACTTTCGCCTTCCTGCAATTCATTAAAAAAACGCGGAGAAAAGAAATTGCGGATGAAGAGAGAGCAAAATCTCGGCCTTGTTAATTGAGAGATGGAGCTTTAAGAGATTTCTGCCAAATACAGGTTATTCATTTCACCTACTGAAATGAAGAATAATAACAACGATAAAATATAAGTTAATTAATACACAGGGTAGCTTTTTTATTAAAATATTTTAAATATTTAGAGAACTTTTGTAAACATATCCTCGTGCAACTTAAGAAAAATAATCTTAGTAATAGTGTTATTTAACGCTTTAAGTTTTAACAATTTTATAAAACCAGTATTAATATAATGTGGTACTCTCACATAGTTCATTCACGTTTTCAATTTTGTTGATTATTTGATTAATTTTCATAAGGATGCCATTTAAAGTTGGATCCACATTGCCATTTTATTTTCTATATTACTTGAAGATATGGAAGCGCAGATAAAATATGGATTTTTTTAAGTTATTTTTTTAATGTTGTTAATTCGTTTATTAATACTGTGTAGTAGTTAATACTGTGTAATAGTTTAAATAGGTGTTAAGTCTGTATCTACTACTACAATACAACGACATGTAATGCAGTGAAGTTGATGAACAATTGAATAGTATTTAATTTAAATACAATCCAGTACAATCATAACAGATTAAGAGTTCAGTATTCATTTTAGAATTTGATATTGATTAATGCGGCGTAAAACCAGAATTATTTTTTAAGTAATATAATAAGTTGATCACGTGTGCAGGAGAGTGCTGTGCGTTTTCTTCGTGTCACCAAATATTGACCAATTTCCTGATGTTTCTATTAATGGTCTAATAAGTTCAGAAAAAAAATTATACAAATAATAATCTTTCTCTTAATCGGTCGCCACGTTATGCATCTCGGCGCCGTCATCTTTTGCATTTGCTGGTTTCATTTCCTCGTTAAGAGAAAAATACCAACTGAGAAAAATATTAAATAGTCCAGGAGGACTGTATCAGCGAGTTAGAGAGGAGTGTCTAGGATGTTTTATTTTATTAGTCAGGGAAAGTATACCATTTGGTACTTTTCTCTTAACCGGAGAAGTGAAACCGGCGCCGGGATAACATAAAAATACCGATATCTTAATAATAAGAAATTAATTCCTCCGAGGTGGGCATAGGAAATTAGCGGAAGCCCTGAGGTTATCTATTTTTACCCCTTATCTTCACTTTTTAACCCCCCCCCCAATTTTTAATCCAAAAATTGATTTTCTAGAAATTATTATTTAAAAAGTATAAATGAGCTGTATCTTCTTTCGTTTCTCATAATTTCATATTACATGACATATGTTGCCTAGTTCTAAAGACCAAGTGACTGCCACCCCGACAACTCCGACTCCACTGGAACAATTTGGCCCAAACTTCATAGTAATGTAGATCTTGCGTTTACATACCTAAGTCCACGTAGACCTTTTAGCCCTTTCTAACTCCTACCCCCGTAATCCAACCCCGGTGTACCAATCAAGACCAAACTAAATAGCAAAGTACGGCATGCCTATAGTAAGCTAAATTCCGAATTTCAACCTTCTTTGTCAAAAATTGTAGAAAATATGAAGGGGAAATACGGACAGACAGACGGACATTGTGAAACTAATAAGTGCTCCATTCTTTACTTACAATAACAATAATAGCAATCTTACTAAATCGTTAGTTCCGTCCCGATGGCCGAGAGCGCTGAAGCGTAGGCTTTTCCGATCCCGTATCTGCAGGGTCGTGGGTGTGAGCATGGATGTTCATGTTTGTTACAGGAATGAGTAAAGATAATAGATACGTCGAATTGCCTCAGGAATGTAGTAGAAAAATATTTTTTTGTGAAAGGGGCGCAAAATAACCTAGATATCGTTGCGCCCTAAAGACTAAGCAACCAAATAACTGATTAAATCGTTAGTTGCCGCCTATTACTTATCGTATTTCACGTATCTTTTAAATCCAGCTGAACCTTATTTGTTATCTATTTGTAAAGTTATAATTCCAAGATTTGGTTGACTGGAAAAATCTCCCTAGTTAACCTCGCTGCAGAAGGCTCCTGGCAATTCCTTCGTTGTTTATATACTCGAAAGCACAACGTTTTATTTATTATTTCCCTTTTTTAAAATCGTATTTCCCCTGTTATCTCTAATTAAATAGAAATTAATGGATAATATTTATAAGAGAAAAGAACGAGACACAGAAACCCTGGAATACAATAGATAATATAATATATAATATTAGAAATGAAAAAATAAATACAATACTAATTAAAAATTAACAAAATAATTAAT
>JAHWFO010060970.1:8510068-8554464 GCA_023313115.1 Rhysida immarginata | reverse complement strand
CCCCCCCCTCCCACGCACTACAGGGCACACCCTATTTAATGATTCCGCTATTTGCTTTATACTTACAGCTTTATTTATGTTTGACTCAACCTTTGTTTTGGTCTTCGCCGTTATTCTTTGTTTATATTCTAATATTAAATTCTTTTGCGACGTTAGGAGAAATAATGGAAACTTTCCTTTGATCTATCTGGAGGGTATTGCCTGTTGTTTTTTGATATTATATTACAGTGTAACTATTAAGCGTCAGCTGTCATGGAACTAACAATGTAAGATGGATCGGCAGGTTCTTAACGGAATCGAGAAGTCTTCTATTACAGCAAACCAAGTGCTTCCAATAACAATAAATTATTGTGGATTCTAAAAAACACAAAACTCTCAAAAATCTAGGGAAGAAATCTGGAGAACATTTCCACTAACAAAGGAATTACACAAACATGCACCTCACAGATTCACACCAAATTGAAATATGTTACTCATCCAAAGCTATTGATGCTTGCAAAATAAGAAAATGTTAAAATTTCTTTTTTTTCAAAATGGAAAAAGTTTATAGATAAAATGTTTGAAAGTGTGTGTACATTTTCTGCTTCCCCTACCTCTTCAATATTTCTTAGTAGAAATGGATAGCAATTCACGTCACTATTCTAATAATTTTGTATTTTTCTTGTAAGTAGAAAGCTTAGAGCAGTCTTCCAATGTAGGTGTTTTGGCATTCCATAGACAGAACTGTTAATCTTTTAGATTATTTATAATATCCTAATGTAACTTACTGCTTTTCCACAATATTGTCAGCATTGAATTTCTACAGTCTAAATTATGATTGAATTTTCTGTTGCTTAAGGATATGTTGTCTTTAAAACTTTCTAAAATTTAGTAGTTCACAGTTCATGATTGTTAGATTTAGAGTTGGTTACTGAAATTCATCAAGAAAGAAAGATAGGATTGTCAGTATAAAATCTGTATCAAGGAAATCGGATTCGTAGCTTCGTGACAGATTATCTATTTTCGGTATACCCTCTTTCGTTCTTTCTTTTTATTTCTCAGTTTTTTTGAAGCATCTTCGGCAAAAAACCCACTTTAATCCGGTTCAAAGCTGAAAAGCAAAAAAATCCCCAGAAGACAGAAACATTAAAGGGTGAAATATGACTGTGGATTTTAAGTTGTTTCCCATCAACGACTTCAATGGGATCCGCAAAAACGTGACATTTCGTGGAAAAAATTTCTCCGCTCGTGCCGATATTTCGTCATGTTGTCAGCGAAATTTTTTTCAGCCTTTCGGTAATGTGTTATTGTTTGTTTCAGTTTTTCACCAACCATCTTATTTCCAGCGAATGGGGAAAACATCAGCGATTTATTTATTTTTACTTTTTTTAAGGTATTGAATTATTACACGGCGACAGTTTAAAGGAGCAAATAAATACCTGGATATCTTGCTTTGACAAATCCATTAAAATCTCGGTTTTTGCATTTAGCATTTTCTTAGTTTGATCTACAGAAACGACGGTAACACTTTTTTAAATTAAGTACATTTGCTGGCGATCGAACCCAGTGCATTACTTTGATTAGATGACTCAGTTTTTAGAACGCTATAATTTATGCTTACGAGTGGGTCTTTTTATTTCCTCGTTGGTTTTTGATTGAATATTGCGGTTATGGTTTAGAGAATGTAACTTTGCAGGAAATTAATAATACAGTACTTAAACTTAACGAGAAAAAATACGGTGAAAAGCATTAAATATTTTATTAAATGTCATCAGCCTGGAAAGCAGGATACTTATTTCCCGAAATAAACTACATTATCAAAAGCGTTTCGATATACTAAGCTGAGATGTTCTATCGTTGCTTTACTATTTTTAGCGGCAGTCCGAAGCACGATTTTTCTAGGACTGCGTTCTTCCAACTGTTAATTTCATAATGAATGAAGGAAATTGTGTTTTTGTGGTCGGGACTCCAGCCGTTGATTATTCTATCAAAAACTATGAACTTTAAAGCATACCTCGACGTTCGATTCTATCAAAATTGTGGTAGTATTATGGAAATGACCGACACGATCGAGCTCCCCACAGAAATGTGAGCTCCCTTATATACACAGTCCAGCCACATTAATGTGTTCAGCCCCTACGTTCAACATGGTACGTACCAGTATCAGAGGTGAGAGGGGGGTATATATAGGAAGGGTGTCAGGGGGAGCAGAAAACATTGCAATTGTTGGAGTCATGGCGAAACGTAGCGATTTATCCGACCTCCAAAGGACATGATCATCGGCTTTCGAGCCAAGGGCGGCAGTATTTCCGAAACTGCTAGTTTTGTGAACTGTTCGCATGTCGCCTTGGTGAAAGTGTACCGTGCATGGCAGAATGGCAATATTCAAAATCAGCGACCTGCCAAGTGTGAACTTTGCTGTAAACATCGGGCTGTAACGCAGCATAAAACTCCTTATATTGCGGCACTAGCTCTAGGGTCGTCTGAAAGACTACACTGTAAAAAAGACAACTTTAAGCACCACGGGCCATAGATGACAGAGGTCAACGACGGATACGGAGAAGCGTGCAAGCGAACAGACGTGCAACCGTGGACCAACTGACCTCCCAGATGAACCAGGGGGCTACCAAACGTGTATCCTCAACGAGAGTTCAGCGAACGTTGCTGCGTACGGGGTTCCGCAGCAGACGGCTGGTTCGTGCACCAATGCTGGTAGCTGTTCACCGGCGACAAAGACTGATATTTGCACGCCAGTACCGCAAGGTGGCGTTTTCCGATGTATCTCTGTTTATGCTCCATCGGACAGATGGGCGATAGCGTGTAAGGCGTTTAGAGTCAGAAAACAAACACCCTGCAACACGTTCCGCAAGGGTTCAGGTCGGAGGAGGCATGCAGCGCGCAGTGTCCGTGAGTGATTCGAAGAGCACGAGGATGCGTTTACGGTACTCCCCTGTCCCCCAAACTCCCCGGATTTAAACCCCATAGAGCATCTGTGGGACCGCCTCGATCGGGTTGTTCGCGCCATGGATCCTCCACCACGCAACCTACGGCAGCTTGCCACAGAACTGGAGTCGGCATGGCTTCACATCCCTGTCAATACCTTCCAGAACCTTATTGACTCTCTTCCTGCCCGTCTCGCAGCTGTCCGCGCCGCGAAAGGTAGTTATTCTGGCTACTGACAGGGGGTCACATTAATGTAACTGGACTGTGTAAAATGGTTAGTTATACGTTGAGACTAACAAATATCACTTTTGAACTAATATCTCAACAAAATAAGGAGAACGAATAATAAAATTTATCATTTATATTTATTCAAATTTAAAACGATAAATATTAACGATGGCTCCGCAAAAGAAAATTAAATTGTGATATACAAAGTCTCCTAGGTTACCATCAAATAGTACTTAACAAACATTCCTGGTGCAGTTCGCTGGAAATGTTAATTGCTGGAAACGCATCCTCATGAGAAAAATTGGCTGTCGAAGCAAGGCGAAGAGTATTCATTGGTGTAATAATCGGCAATTACAAAGATGTTTATGAAAATATCCAAATCAGCACAGGAGAATTGAAATTTCTTAAAAAAAAATATTTTTTTTATTTTTACCTCCCAAATATAAATTTTAAAAAAAATAATTTTGTTTTCTTTTGACGGAATTTTTATATATTATCTGGGTGCAATAATTGATCTCCGCCGCACACTTATTAAAGATTCAACTCGTTTTATTACTCAATTTGCTATTCTTATTGTAAATAAATTGGAATAATTGATACGAAATCGAACCCAATGACGAATGGTCGCTCTTATCCCTGGCGCAGCTTTATAGGGCGAGCCTTATCTGTCGAAATCTACCGCAAAAAAGTTGAAAGTATACCTCGACACGTTGTCACTGTAATAAAAGCAAATGATATAAAAAGCAAGTATTCATGAACCATTCGTTTGTTATTAAAGAGCCATTTTTCCCAAAATATTGCCGTGTCCGAATATTTTTGATCCATACCTCATTGTACAGAGCAAAGGCGGCTCTTCGTTAAGTAGAACTCCCATTGAACATTTAAATCCATTTTTTATTATTTCAGAACTTAAATGAAATACCAACTATGATGTGGCTCTCAGTAATATTTGAAAAACCGGAATGCAGCTTTCATTGACCACGTGAGTGGTCATCCCGTTATAGAGCTCTACTGGGTCATTAAGTAATTTTGATTGCATTTTGATTTATTATCAGGAAAGATATTCTTAATACATTATTGCTTTAAAAAATGTGAAAGAAAATTCCCATTAACTTTTCTAATAAAAATAAAAGGGCAAAATGGTTCACAACCAAATAATTTTCAGATTGAAAAGTAACCAATTTGTAAATTGATAATTTTGCCATTTTAATTTAGCGAGCAACGGTTAAAATTTATTTAACGTACTGTTTCAGGTGGAATTCAACCAAAAATTAAGGACTCTGAAGATTTTTCTCGGAAATTCAATAAAAAAAAACAAGAGTTGTGTTTGTGTGTGATGAAATTTACATTCAACAAGTTAATATTTTTCTCTAAAAACGATCGATCAAGTGAAATTTAAATTACAAATTTATGAAGAAATTCTGACTTGAAGAGAAACAAGAGACAACTTGAGAGAACTAACTTGTTTTGTTCTTAACAAGTAAATTGAATGTAAAATTTGAAGAGGAATTGTTTCTCATGATGGTTATAAGATTGACTTTTCTTTACTTGCATTGAAATTCATGCAATTACATATATTTGTTATAACACAATTTAACATTGTGGAGAAAGAAGCACGAAGCAAGCGTGTTTAGGTTTCTCATCGCATTTTAAAGTGCTAACCAAATCAGCTTCGAAAGCGATAGCCTGGAAAAAGATAAATAAAACTGAGAACATTTAATGAAAATCAAGCGTAAATTTTCTTAGATAAAAAGGAATAAAATTATTAGAACTTGATCTCTGGGATATCAGGTAGACACTGACCTCTGACCTAATTCATATCAAATTAAAAATCAGAATAAACAATTCGTTACGCTTGCTATCACATTGGCATTTTAAGAATATTTTTGATCAACACATTCACAAATATTCAGCTTATTTTTGCATGCTAGATAATAAGTTAAAAGAAAAAAAATTAGGTTCCTCGTATGCATATTTGTTTAAAGTGGTCTTCATTTCTTGAACATTTCCGTCTCAAAGACGAAGAAAGCTGAGGAGGAGGAGACGGCACCGACCGAGTCTCTCGCAGCATCCGGTTGCCATGGCGACTGTCATCTGCAGCAATGTCATCGAGAGCAAACAAGACACTCCGGCATCTGTATCAAATGGCTCTTTTAGAAACACCGCCTCCATTGCTTTTGTCACCTGCATTTGACAGGCCTTTTATTGATGATTTTTTTCCCCTCCTTATCCATTTATTTATCGGGAGCTTTAAGAAAGAAGCAATTTTTCCAGCGTCTGTCGTCGTCCTTCTTCCGTGCTTATTATTTTTTAAATGGTTATACCCGCTATACATTTTTTTACGATTTATAAAGGGATTTTCTCCATTTCTGATCATGTACGCTTTGAAATGTGTAATAAAATTCGACAGAGACCAAAATCCCCACAAGGGTATTTCATTTTGCGTGAAAGGTATAATTATGAAAACCTTTTAAGAATGTAAAAAAAAGAAGTAATTTCACATAGTAATCGAATATTTTATTTCCTATGCTTAAAGATATTGCAAGTTCATTTGTCCTTTAGAAAATTCTCTTTTATCTAAGAGAGCTCTTATATCTGTGCACTGTTAAGCTTAGAAATGATCTAATTTACTGTGAATTGAAGTAGTTAGCATACGGTTTTATGGGAAAAGACTCTAAATTTTCAGCTAATTTTATGGAGAAAGTTACGCATAGGAGTTAAAGTTGATTTTAATATCTAATAAAAGAAAATTTCTGTCATTAACGTACTCCTTCATTGAAACAGCTTGCTGGTTAATTTTTGTATATTTTCAAATCTCAAAGGCCAAATTTTTGGAAAAAATATAAAGAGAACGTTTGTTGCAAATTTCAAATGTCTATAAATATTTATTTTAACATTATCCTAGAATTTCTTCATACGAGGAACCCTTCGCTGGATTTCACACTTAATACAACCGAGGAATCCTTTTTAAGTATGAAAACCAAATCATTACTAAATGCACAACGCGGCCATTTTATTAGGTCCATTTCTTGTAGTAGATCGACCAGCTCTGATTAGGAAACATTCATGTGACCGGCACTCGCGTGATATAGTGCAAGGGTATTTAATTGCGTATCATCTGGCATGTTTAGCGAGCAATTTGGACAAAAAAGTTTCAGAAGCATAATAGGGGCGGTTCATGATGAGTTGGATCCAGCATTTCTGCAACTGCCAGCATGAGGCTTTCTCTTATAACTTTTGCAACGTCAAGCCAAAGACAGCCTTGGGGCCAACTACATTTTATCAACGTCTAGACAGCACTTGGAGAAGATTGTACTGGTGAGCAACATTTCGTGAAATAACTAACCAGTTTAATAGCAGATTGCATCAGCATTACTGGTAGACAGCTCGTCCAACGTTTTAAGCGCAAAAAACAAGTTACGGATGTAGTGATCCCTTACTTGCGTAGACGAACTATCGCCTATTGGGATAACAGCATAGTTCGGCGAATGAAGTTTTCACCTTCAGCACGTTAAGGCAGAATGTGACTATGGTGTTAATAGCAGAGGAAATGGTCCCATCCTTTATGATATTGACTATTTTAAAGTCTGGGGAATGTTTTGATGTGAGACGTTAAATTTCTGTTTCATGTAATTTCCTATTGGAACCTTGATGTGACATCATATTGGAACATTGTCGCCGACCACATCCATGCTTTCATAACTATAGTCTTCACTCCAGGATAAGGTCTCTTTCAACATACTACAAGGCTAGTTTATTTCCGAGGATTCCAGGAGCATGGCCAGCACTTGCTACAATTTTGTGCGTAACTCGGAAACTTCTCGTTGGAATTCGATCAAATTTTAACGCTATACACAGTCTTATGTACCCTGTTATTCCTCCGAATTTCATTAATCTAGGCTTTACAGAACCTGAGTTATTAAGGCAGTTTCATGATAGCATCGAGCATTTGTGGGACGAAACTGAATAAGATCTTCGGATGCCGTGCAATCGCAAACCAGTTTGCAGCTGCTGCGGAACATTGTTTTTGAGGTATTGAGGCACTGAAATCCAGTTCCAATTCCATACAAATTATTACTAGCGGTTAGGGGAGATCTAAAGGGTGCTAAGAAGGTAGTGATAATTATCAGTGTGCATTTTATAAGAAGAAGTATAATGTATATCTATTTGAACACAGACCACGAATTCACAAGCTTTGTTTTCAACGTTGTTAAAAATATCGTTACTGGATTTGCAAAGTCAGTCGTTCTGTTGCCAATTTCTTCGAATTTTTTGATTTTGACTTCAGGTTCAGATAGAGCATCAAAAAGTGAGTAAAAGTTATAATAGGCACACATGCCCTATGTTTTCGGGAACGTGGCCAAAATGATGGTTAAAGTTTAAACATTTTGGTAATGCAACCCGGCTCGAAGGACTAGAACGTTAAATTTAACCACCATTTTGGCTATATTCCGAATAGATAGGACATGTGTGCCTCGTATAACTTTGTTTTACTTTTTGATGCTCTATCCGAATCTGAAATCAAAATCAAGAAATTTGAAAAAAATTGTCAACAGAACGACCGACTTCGCGAATACAGTAACGATTCTTTTAATTAACATCGTTTTGGTAATACAGTACCTCTCATTTTCAACTGCTTTTAAATAATATTGAAATCATTTTGGTATAACAATATTTTATTCCATAGAATTTTCCTATACAGTTTCAAAATCAGTGGCAGTTTTACAGTTCAATATTCTTCATACACTTCTTAAAGGTCATTAGAAATTATATTAGAGAAACAATTTGATCGATTGTTATTAATTCTCGTAATACAAATGAGGACGCTCTATCCTTTCCAGCTATCCCAGTTGCTTAAGTGCTGCTTAAGTCGTATCATGAAACTTTTAATTTACTTACTTTATTGGTAAACAAGATCAATTTTTGGTATTTTCGATCGGTCAAACCTTTAAGCACTCTTTCCCACTTTCTTGGTAGAACGTTTGTGAAATATCAAATAAACCGATTCGCTATTTACAGTGAGTGAATGATCGCTGATAGAAATTCGTAGACGTGAATAAGACTCGTTAGAAAGAGGGTTCGTCGATGGGGTAGGTCTTTGAGAGAGGGGTATTTTCAAGGGGAGGAGGAGGGGAATTAGGATGAGAGAGAGAGCTAGCACTGCATCTTTCACTTTCATCAATTGTTGTGGGCTTTGTATCTAAATCACTCGGTTGGCTCCGTTCTATCATTTGCTCTATTGTGATTCAACCACTTAAGATGTCAAGACGAGTAATGAACGGACATTAGTTTCATCGCTGGTCGTTAGACGGAGGACAAAAGGTATTTTGAAGGCGATAAAACTGCGCTTCATGTCAAATGAAGGGAAACTTTGGGCGAAGCTGTAGATCTGATTGGTCAATGACTACAAAAGCCTTTCATTATGCATTGAAGAGCTCTTGGCAGATGCTTACTCAAAAGGAACGTTCAAGATTTAGAATGCGATTTCTAACATTGGGTCATTTTGGAAAACGTTAAATTGATGACCGAGAAGTTAAACGGAAGAATTGCAAGCTTTTGTTCTATCATTTCCAATAATTTACCATAAGTTGGATTCTTTTCTTTCAGGAGATTTGATGAATAATTCAAATTATAATATAACGGTGTTTATCCCACGTTATTGCAAAATATAATGATATTAAAGGTCCTGCATGAATTCTTAAGAGTTGTTACCTGGAAAACTTCTTGGGAAAGAACAGAAACCTTGGATTTCCCGTAAGCAAGTTTAATCTTAAAAGCCTTAAAATATTATTTAGTGGTGACTTATAGTAGAAACGATACATAATTCAAGCTTGCTATTTAAAATATGCAAGACCTTTTGAATATACTGTATGCAGAGAATATTAAAATCTATATTTTGTTAATTTTTATTTTATTATAAGTAATTTCTGCTTTTTAATTTATGACACCTTCTGACGAGGAACAAAAATGAATTGAAAATACATTATTGATGTATTTGCCTAACTTTACAATTAAATTTTCATATTTATTATTGTGTAAATACTTATTTTAAATACAAGCATAGTTTCTTCAAACGAGCCTGAATCTGTTTTATGAGTTTCTTTTTTTGCAATACATTCTGTTTGCTTTTTTATAGGAATAAAATTAGTATTCGTTTTTAACACTTTTTAATTTGTTCTGAATTTTAAAAATTTAGTATTGACCTATGTAGAAATAAAATGTACCAAGAAATTTCTTATTTAAAGAAATTATTGAATGGTATATGATCATGTTTTTACTGTTCAAAAATTGCTATTATTATTATGCTCGCGTTCCAAAGGAATAAATGTTCAAAAAATAAGGGTCGTACAAATGAAAACGAAAATTATTTATTTTATCCAAAGTGTACACAAGGAATTTAAAAGTACTCTCCAAATGCGTTAAGGCATTTATCCCACTCTGTAACAAGGCGTGTAATTCCTTTATGGAAGAAGTCTCTCGGTTGCGTGTGGAACCATTTCTAAGCCCCTTCCTTCACTTCATCGTCCGACTGAAACCTGCGGCCTTTCAGATGTTTCTTGAGATCCCCAAACACGTGAAAGTCACATGAGGATAAGTCAGGGCTGTAAGATGGATACTGCATTGCTTCCCAGCTGAACTTTTTGATGAGGTCTACCGTTGCTTTCGAGGTGTGAGGACGCGCGTTGTCGTGGAGAAGAAGCACTCCTTCTATAAGAAGTCCAGGACGCTTGCATTTGATGACCGCGCGCAGTACCTTCAATGTTTCTCCATAACGTGCTGCGTTAACTGTGGTGCCTTTTTCAAGAAAGTCCAGCAAAATGGGCCTCTGCGTTCAAAAAACACGGTCAACATCACCTTCCCCGTGCTGTTTACGATTGCTTTTGATTTTTTCGGGGGTGGTGACCCATAATGCTTCCATTGACGACTTTGACGTTTGCTTTCGGGCTAGAAATGAAAGCACCAAGTTTCATCTCCTGTAACGATTCTGTCGAGAGAACTCTCTCCTTCCTGTTCATAGCGAGTCAAATGTTGCAGGGACATGGCCATTAGAACTCCAAATTGTTCTGATGTCAAATGATTCGGGACCCATTGTGCACAGATTTTTCTGTAGTGCAGATGGTTCCTGATAATTGAGTGAACAGTTTCACGACTAAGCCCAGTTTTAGCAACCACGACATCAAATGTCACTTTTCTGTTTTCCTTTAAGACAGCGTCAATTTTGGTTTTAGAATCATCCGTGATGGCGCGGTTTGCTTGTCCAGGTCGTTGATCATCTTGCAAGAAAACCTCTTGCTCCATATCATTCCCTCCGAAGGTTAGGCAGTCATTTCCATACATCGATGAATTTCAGAAACTGAAACTACTTCACATATCAAAAAACGAATTACTGCTCTCTGTTCCTGTTTCGTTGACTCCATTTTGTTGTTTGGACGAAGCGATCACTCGCAGAGCTTCGAAGTGCGAGCGATAGTTTTTCTCACGTGATACAACACTTGCAACCTATTGATAAATTTGCACATGGGGTTTCACAATTGTTAAAAACAAAAACTTACGATCCTACACGTCGTCTTTTTTTTCCCCACACAAATTTTCGCTTTCATTTGTACGACCCTTATCTGTTCAAAATTAAGCAGCATGATTGGAGATTCAAAGGGAATAATCGATCTCTGTCCTTAGCAAGTAATCAAATAGAACCTGCGATAGCCCAATAGGTAGAAGCGACGAGCATATGTTACTCGAGGTTCCAGGTTTTTTCAAACAATATCATTACCTGATGTTTAGAGGTTCATCTCCAGTTTATATTTATTATTTATCAAATAGAACCTATTTAAAATGTCTACATATAAAAGCACAGCTGAAATATTTGCATCTTCCAAAGTGGTCTCCAATACTATTTAGCAACACATTCCATTCGTACATAAAGTTGTAAGGAAATCGGTTTCGTTGAGTAGAATAAACAATTTCAGTAACTTCAAAGATTTTTTCTGCACTACCGAATTTTTTCACACTATCAACAAAAGCGGCTGGATGGATGCCCCTGAATAATTCCTACATATTTTGTCATCTATTATCGTTAATGACAGGTTAAGAAGATTTGTAAGCAAAAGTCGGTAATGGAGGAAAATCTATTTAATTTAAACGTTTGTCTTATTACATTTTTATAAGCAACATTTAATCGTCGCATGTGGAGACTTATGTCATTCGACCAAATACTAGTTGCAGATACTAAACTAAGCCATACTTTAAACTATCTTCCTAAGCAAGTTCGGAGACTGGCCTTCCTGACGGATATGATATATTGTTATCAGGTGTTACACACAACCACCTTCAAAGTGCGGCCGCCCTTCTACAACTGTGCACTTCTGCCATCGCAAGTACAGTTCCTGAAAACATTCCTGGAGCCATTGAGTTCGTTTTTCAGACGGGTAAAAGTCGCATGGAGCGAGATCAGGTAAGTAGGGAGGGTATGGAAAGGTTGACGTTCCCATTTTGGCCAGTGCAGCATGCACCATGAAAAATCTATGTGCGGGGGCATTGTCATATTGCAGTGCCCAATCCTTGCTTTTTCAGAGTTCTGGTCGTTACCAGCAGACCGCATCACGGAGGTGAGCCAGGATCTGTGTTTACCTCTCCTTGCTCACTGTCGCCCCTGCGAATACGAACTCGTAATGTACCACGTCCTTCCGACGAACGCAAACAACTACAGTTCACTAAAAACACGCATTATTTGGAAAAACCCTGCACTGCGGAGCTTCTTTCTCTTTACCACGTCTCAGGTCATATTTGCCTCTACGCCACGGTCAAATAGTTCCCTTCTCCTCCAAGCCGGATTGGAGATATCAGCACGGCCTCCGAACTTTTTGATCGTAGTAGTAGTTGCCACCATTATTGAACCATTTATCATAAGGTACCAATTTTTGTATTCCTTAGTGACTGAAGGAAGCTGCTTATGAAAACTAATTTTTTCTCTGCTTTTCGTTTTCGTATCTTTGTCAAATCGATCCAAGCAAGCTGGCAGTATTTTGAGTTTTATTATATAATACAGAGAGGAAATGGATGAATTTTTAAGCCATGTAACGGCAGTATGGCGTAAACACTCGTCATCTTTCTCTCTCTAAGCGCTGCCAGTTTACTGCCAGTGTTTTGCTACTCAGAAAACATCTTAGGCATCCAACGTTTGTAAAACTTCCGAAAGTTCGACGACCTGACTTAATTTATAGAGAATGGTAATTGAAATTTTGCATACATGCAAAGAAAGCGACGGTTTGGTTGGTTTAGTTTTTGGGTATATGGGCATCTGTATTTTTTGTATCCCTTCATAGGACTAATTATCCTAGGACATTTGCAGACTTTAATAATGACCACGGCGGGATTCGTTCATACCAAATGGACTCGATGAACTGTTTATGTTCACAAATTTTTGAGTCGACGTTACATAATAAATCAACAATGTCCAGAGAATACCGTCCGCTCCAATCGTCATTATGCATATTTTCACGTCCTTCATGGAATTCTCTGACGCATTTCCTCACCATTTTATCATTCATGGCGTTTTCACGGTAAACTTCACATGTCTGGTGATGAATGTCAGCTAGTTTATCGTTTCTTGCATTCAAATATTGATAACAGGCCTGTTTCACAATCATCCTTTGATCCTTTAACCCATTTTAAATGCATACAACAATACGTAAACACAATTTGTTGTTGTCGTTATGCCGTCAGCGGCTTGCTAAGAGATGAGAGAAGTCCGGGGGGGGGGGGGGGTATGACTACAACATTATAGCGGATGGTTCCTTTCCGAACACATCTCACATCAACCGTCGAAATGTTTTGATGAAATATTTTACAAAGTGAAAAGGGACCTAATTGAATATATTAAATGTTGAATGTATATATTGCTTCAAACGTTAGATATAATTATTGAAATATATCTTAATACATCTCACAATTTATTTCAGAATGGTGTTTCTAAATAATTTCACTGTTTTGCGCCCTTCGTTGAAGCGGTGTCGGCGGCTTCCGCTTTCGAGAGCTAAAACGAGCGGTAGCCTTGGTTTTTCTCTTTTGTTCTCTCATTTTTACTCTCCACTTGCCGCTTCTTGACTCGAAATGAACTGTCAATTTAGAGGAAGCCTTTTAATTTGCATCCGCGGCGACAATGTTCATTCCTTGTGAGCGACTAAGTGCCAATATAATAAGCGTTGGTTTTAAAATCCAAGAACTTCCCTCGGGTTTTATCTGCCAGAGCATCGATATTTGAACGACGCTTTGTTCTTCACACTAATGATGGTGAATTAATTAAAGCGCTTTCATAGTTCAGAAGAGATAACCCTTTTATCACTCGATTCAACTACATTCTCAATAGGTTTAATGGTCGGCGATAGCAACGAAAATGCGTGTGTTAGAATTAAAAAAAAAAATTATTCTCCTCCTCGTTCAGATAAGAACTCAGTAGTCGTATTAAAAAATAGAGAAGCTGACATATAATCACGCCGAGTGAATTCGGAAAACCACTTTATTTTTTTTTTCTTTCCTTCTTAGCCCACCCTAGAATAACTGTAGATATTATTATTCATATTTCATCCTCTTAATTTCCCTCTATTCCCATAATCGTTATTATACCAAGTGAAATGAAACCCAGTGAAAATTTTAAGATTTAATGTTCCAGAGGGGGAATGAATGGCTATAATTACTTAAGAGAGAGGCTCCCAGAGGATAAGGAATAAGATGAAGAGATAGGAATTACGGTGTTTGCAAGGGACTCATTTCAGAATTCTAGATATCGTTCTTTTAATATAAATAATGTTTTTAAATTTAATAGTAACGCTGCAAATCGTACAGAGCAATTGTGTTGGAAAGACCGAAAAGATGCTAGATAGAACAACGCTTTAAGTATTCGTATTTTTAAAAAATACCCACATTAATAATCACATAAAATGTTATCTTCTTTAAATTAAGAATTATATCTATAAAAGTATTCTATTAACATTTCTTGAAATTAGATGGAAATAGACACTCTCGCATTAAATTAAGATTTATAAAATGCTATTCTCCTTTACTTGAAGAAGCGTTGAGTGAATGATATTTTAAATTAGTAATATTCAGGTTTCTGTTTACAAGGCCATTGAATGAGATGTAGTAATCCTACAACGTTTTTTTTTAAATTAATGTTTGAGTATAGTGACTGCATACGTACCGGATTTGGAACAATAATGAAACGCCTCGCAAATACAGAAAGTAAAATCGTCATTAAAAACCCAGTTTAAAATTGCCAGGTGATGGTGATTCCGTTTAAGGAATTTTATACCACTTGGAAAAATCGGTCCTATCAGACCAGAGCAGCTGATGATTTTGAGATTTGTTGAGTGCATTGGTAAGAGTAAAGTTTAACCATCGTTTTTATGCTCCTTATACCAAGTTTGAAATAGCCGGCGACTTACATGAGAGGCATTGTTATCACCATGTAAAATGTCATCTGTGGAAAAAACGTCTGCACATAGGCTAAATTTGGTTGCTCAAATTTGTTCATAGTACTTGTTAGTTATTCTCCCTTTCAGGATGATGAAAATTAGGCATGCAGATAACCACGATAAGGCTGTTCAAATAAGATAGAATGTCCATCATACAAACAGTCCACCTGTTATCAGTAAAGCTCTGTATATACAAGTATGGACAACTAAAGCCATTTTCACCATTTTTGGCCTTTTCGTAGGCTCAACTGCTTATTAAAATTCTCGAAAATCACTCGTTTTATATACAATTGCATAAGCAGTCTATAGTGAGTGAACCTACGAAAAGGCCAAAAATGGCGTCAGTTGTCCATAGAGCTTTAGTTATCAGGCTTCAGCACATCTCTTGACATCGTGTTGTCGTGATGATGGTACCTTATGTCTGACGTTACCGACTTCAAAAGAAGATCAAATATTGGTGCTTGTCTAACCAGTCCATCCGTGAGACAAATCCCTAGTTTATTATTTGTCTCGCGATCTATGATATGGAAATTCATAACAGCATACATTGTCAATGGTGACACACACGCAGTAGTCATCGGAATTGTAAGCTGAATGAATGGAAACGTAAAGCATTAAAGAAAATTGTGATATCTAAGAAGACAATCACAGATAAATCTGCAGTTTCGTACTCCTATTGGTACCACAGCGGTGCGGGGGGAGCTACATGAGCATCATGGACTTGAAGATATAATATGGTCCGAGGAGTCATTCTTCACACAATTCCTTATTACTAAACTGCTTTATGTGTGGACTAAACTGGGTGAAAACTGCTTTATGTAGCGCACATCATTTCGGGAGAGTGAACATCATTAACATCAGCCAAGAATAACACGTTCTTTCAGTTGTGTTCTGTTCAATCCCCAAAAATTTAGAGCAACTAATCCAAAAATTGTCGGTATTGCCTCTAGTAATTAAACCGTATATTCATAATGGACATTTTTTCCCTTTATTCTAAAAAAGCTGCCCGCTGTGTTGTTATCCCTGGAATAGAAGCATCATAAAAGTTACAAAAAATAATTGATAAGATTTCCCATGAAAAAAGCTTTAAGCAACACACACCTCTTGGATATTATTTATAGAATCATCGGACCATCTCCAGCGCGTGTGCATTGGCAAGCGAAGATGTTACCGTTAAATAAAATTTTACTATTAAATACCGCTCTATTTAAATGTATTTCTATATAAATTACTGCGCGCAAGCATATAACCACAAAATATTTTAGAAAGAAGCTTATCGATGAAGCTTTATGATGAGACGATCTCGCTTTTGGTTAACTGAATCCACTGATACCAACGAAAGGTGCAGGGATATGTAGAAACTGAGTTCTGCAGCGATGAAACTCCTCGCCTTATGCTATTATTGTGATATCATTTACGTGAAAGATAAACGAATCTCGGTGAGTGCTGAGATCGCGAACGAATGCGTTGCTAAGCACTATGGGGACTTCAGTAACTTTCGATTTCACTACAGGTCTTCTTAACTGAATCTTCTGAAAAAGGCGGGGGACCTACTAAAATGAAATGCTCCTAAAATTCAATTTCAAAATGAGCCGATAATTGTATACTTATTTTTAGAAAGAAACAAAATCTAACGATGTTCGCGAAAAACTATTGCTCAAAGTCCAAATCCCAGCAGATATAAAGTTAGAGTATTTAACAAATTAAAAAGGAAATGAAACAGGAAATTTAAAAAATAATTTAATTAACTCTTTTCTTCAATTAATTTCGCCATTCTAATACCCGAAGATTATTTTTTTTGATACTATAGTCACGAATTCGACATTCAAAAATATCGATATAATTAGGTTTTTTCCCCTTTTTTTTTTCCATGGAAACGGAAAGTAAAAAATCGATTCTCATGGAGTTGATGTAATTCGAACTTAAAATTTACAGTTCAAGCGAAAATTGTACAGGAAAAGCTCTTTGAAAGGTCATTTTTAAAATTTAAATAAATATCATTCATCCCCAGCCGCACACGTGGACCGATCTAGGTAAAGAGCGAAGATGTGGAGAAAATTCTGCCAAATTATGTATCAAATTGGGTGTAAAATAATTTTCGATTGACGTGAGAGTTGCCGATCCCTGTAAGGATTCCACTTGATTACGTAAGCAATTAGGGTCTCATTGATCGGTCTGAGTCGAACGAAGGCTATGAATCATCGTTAGGCGGAGATCTTTAGTGCTCATTTCTAAATTCCAACTTTCTGTAGATTTGATCTTTGTATTGATATAAAAATAATCTTAACAGGTGAAGCTAATTAGCTGTTCATATAAATGTAAAAGATGAATGAAAATAATTGTTATAATTTGACAACAAAGAAAATTTATCAAATTGCATTCAATTAAAGATGAGATACTAGAAAGGAGAACGCAAAACCTCTTGTACACATATAATTTTATGAAAAGCTTGGATACGCATTTAGACCACACTGTGATCATTATTTAGCAAGAAAACAAAGCAAAAACAGCAGGGTACAGTCGTTGAAATAACAGGAAACAGCTAATTACATAATTAAAAAAATAAAACTACAGAATAGCCAATCAAAATATTATACATAGGTGAATGAATTTAGTAACAGTGATTCACCAAATGCAAAATAATGACTAAGTTTAATTTTTAATGACTAATTTGAATAATTTTTGTTCACCTAATAGTCCGAAATCTTGGTTTAGTGATAATTTCTGGGTCACCTTCTTGATTTCAAGGGTTTCAAAAGCATCTAATAAATTTTTGTTGTCCACTCGTCGGATTAATTTGAAGTCTTCTTTCAAAAATTCGTGTCTCTTTTCCAAAGTTGACGATTTCCGATTTCCTTGCCTTCTATATTTTATATATGCCAAGTGCTCCTTCATTCTTACTTCAACCGGGTGTTTCAACTGAACTCGATAGATGGCATTTCTTGAAGTGCATGGCCATTTGTAGATGCCAGAATGTAGAATTTGCTTCTGTTTGTCCTTTCGATTGCTTAAAGTCATTATAAAGGGCAAATGATACTAATTCGGAAGTTGAGTTCATATAGTTTTGAATACTTTCCTAATACTAAATATCAATTTTGTTCTTTTTTACTTTCATTTTTAATACAGAAATCATAATTTAAAGGCCACTTCCAGTAATATAAATTAATTTCGAATTTTGTCAAAAACTCCCGCAAGAGCCTTGCTTATGACGTCAGCTTAGCCAAACACGAGGCTAACGACAAAGACAAGCTCCGGCACTGAAAAGTCACCTGACCAACATAGGTCTATTAACTAGTAACTTTCATTGTTTCCATCTTGTATTTTAACAATCAGTGTTTTTTCCTTAGTTGGAAGCATTGAAGGTTGAACTGTTAATAGACCTATCTTGGTCTTGTGACTTTTCAGTGCCGGGGCCTGTATTTCTCGTTAGCCTCAAGCCAACACCACCTCTACTCAAAGCCTGAGCGCGAAAATTTCATACATTGTTACATCATCATACCTAGTCATAATTTAGGGCTTATTATTGGTAGAAATGCGATTAAAGATGACTACCTATGACGTTTTAACAATGTATGACGTTTCCGCGCTCAGGTTTTCTCTTTAGGTGGTGTTGCTCGAGCCGCCAATACGTAGCCAACGAAAAAGACAGGCCCAGACATTGAAAAGTCACCTGTCCATCTTAGTCCAAGCAACAATGTAACCTTCATTGTTTCCAACAAACGAAAATATACTAATTGTTAAAATCCAAGATGGAAACAATGAAGGTTACATTGATGCTTGGACTAAAATGATCAGGTGACTTTTGTGTCAGGTCCTCTCTTTTTCGTTGGCTACGAACCAAATCGAGGCCGACGAGATTTACATGCCGTCGGCCTCGGTTTGGCTAAGATGACGTCACCCCCAGCTAACGTTTTTGAACGGAGGGGTCCCCATTTCGCTTATTTGTTGCCTCTTTCTTAAAAAATTTGTAACTTTTTCTAGAAAAAAACTTTACTTTTTTTTTATGCTACATTCTTTCAGATTATTTAATATCTCGATAGCGATATTTTTGGGGTCATTTGCCCTTCAAGTGAATTGGGTTTTCTCTATGATAATTCCATGTTTTAGTCCTTGAAAATTCTTCTTAGTTCTTTGGTTACATTTTGATTGAATGACAAATTTTTTTTGGTCTTTTATGAGAAGACTATACGCTTCTGCTTTAAGTAGCTATTTCTTATCTATATCCATTTTTCTTGGCGATATTTTTTATCATTTCCATTCGCCTTGCTATTTATGAGATACTTATTAAAGTTTCAAAATCAGTTACATTTGATAGCTAATATAATGAAATTAGAAGATTTGATTTACATCCAGAAATTTAAAAAAAAAGTATTTTCATATCCCAATTATAACATTTCCTGGTGGAATTTTTTACTTTGAATCTGTCATTTTCCACAATTTAAAATTAGTGTGCTGTGAAGGGAAACTCCGATCAGAAGGCTTTCATTGCAAACTAGACGAACTAGACGAAGCCCTCTTGTGTCAAATCTTTCTATTAAGCCAAAAAAAGCCTAGTATTTTCAATTCAAATTTTAAATAACCTTTCATAATAAACTCGTTTTTTTGAAAAGTAACTTATTGTATTGCTAATAGTCTATATAAAGTACTTTTACCCCCTAAAAAGAGAAATATGTTAAAATATGACTGCATTACTGAAATATTCAAAATCTCATGAAAATGAAAAGCGTTCAGATTCTGCTTTTCAAACCTTCATTGATTTTTAATGACACCCCCATCTAAATACTTTTTCCATTAAACTCCTCTCTCGGATTATATTCTTTCTATTTGGGATTTCCCCTCCCTATTTCCACTTCCCCTCGCTCTCAGCAGAAGTTCCTTTTATCTCCATGATTCGCAATTAGAGGGAACAATTAATTTGTTCATTTTTTTTCCTTCCTATATAGTATATCTTCAATCTTTTCAAATATGTGCTGCAATTCTCGTACAATCGATTATTGGGGTGGTCTCCAATCGAGTGGGCATTGGTTCAAAAGATCCGATCAAAGAAATAATAGCGGCAGACCCTCTGTCTGGATGGCCCTCCGTCCGGGGTGGTGAGGTGAGGGGTTGGAGTTCATCCCCCCGCGCTTTCATTATTTTCCTAATGAAACAACCGTTTCTGACTCACTGTAATCGATTGATTGGATTTTCTTGTATAATTATCTCGTGACTCTCATTACTCAAGTGTTAATATGTCTATATTTTTCACTCAATGAAATGGAAATTGCAGGGAAAAAACGAGTCAGATTAAAAGTGCAGCAGGGAAGAGACGAAGGGAAAAGGGCACTGAACCTTCCTTCGGCCATTTCACTTAAATTGCCCCCTGATTAGACAATCGTAAAAAGGGGCGTCAATTTGTAATTTTCGAGTTGAAGTGTATTAATGGCATCAGCTGATAACTGTAGAATGCATTTCACTTGACGGGGTTTTTAGTCTCTAATTATAGTAATTAGGTGCACTTTTATGGTATTCATATTTAATCATATATTGAATATCTATTTAATTTTATCTTGAGCATAAAAGTAAATCACTTTATATATGCAAATCACGCGCTTGCTCTACCGCGTTTGCATAATGCTAAGAGTAAGATAATAATACACGTAATTATATCAAAATATTAATCTCACAGGAAACGCTAAGATTAATGTCCGGTAATCTTGTTTGACCAAGAATCGATCTGAATGCACTAGAGCAAAATAAATTCTAACGATATTCAAATGCAAAGATTAAATCTCTCAGATTAGTAATTTTTCTTTTGCTTTTAATACATCGAATGAAAAATTTTCTTCTTATTTCTAAAAGGATTTCTAAAACAATAAGATATTTAGTTATCGTGAATTTCAGAGAACTAGGTAATTTTTTGAAATTTGAAGATGACCTATGAATAATAAGTAGAGGTCACTACAAAAGAAATGGGTATTTTCATGGTTTTGTGGGGGGAAAGTATTAATGGTATAATAACATTTTTGTATGGTTTATTATATTATATGTCTATGCTTGTAAGACTAAGTTACAGATGTTCTGTGTATTAGTCCGTTGTTATGAGGCATAATCCCATCCTCTTCTACGCTTATTCTTCCAGGATTCTTCCCTTTGTATAAACAACCATTATTCTGAAATCTCTTGCTCCAATCGTAGATGGACTGCCTTTCGGTGGACGTTGACTATATCGTGTTCTAAAATGCTACTGTACGACAGGGTAACCCAGTTTATTTTCGTTAATTACAGCCATAGGGGTAGCCAAGTAAACTTGGAGATCCGAATGGAGATCTCTGGTCTTTAGTGATGAGAGCAGATTCTGCCTGTACACCAACGATGTATGTGTACGTGTGCGGCGAAGAGCAACAGAGCGCCATTTTCCTCAGTGCATCCGTCTACGGCACACAGGTCCAGCCCCTGGCATAATGTTGTGGGGTGCGATCAGTTACAACTCGCGATCACCCTTGGTTTTTGTGGATGAAACATTGAACAGCATTCGGTACTTCCAGCAGATTGTGGAACCTGTTCTTCTGTTCTTCTTGCAACAGAACGGTAACATGTTTTTCCAGCAGGATAACGCCCGTCCATACACTGCCCGTGTTAGCTTGCAGGCCTTACAGCATGTGGTACTACTTCTTTGGCCAGCACCATTTTTCCAGACTTGTCGCTAATTGTCGATTTCCGACTTGTCGCTAATGTGTCGGACTTGATGGTACGTAACGTTCATCGCCGCTGCAAACCAGCTGCAAAAATTCCATAATTGTGTCAGCATGTTCAGGAGTCTTGGAACAACCTACCGCAAGAACATATGCAGCATCTTTATGACCGTATGCATGCAAGAGTCGAGGCCTGCATTCAACCTCGCGGCGGTTATTATACGACCCCTTAATGTGGTCTATTGGGGCATGGGAGCCACCCTGTACAACGTTCTTCTGAATGTATTGTCTTGCAATTTGAATCCTTTCTTGTATGCCACCAATATTATGTGTGTGCAAAATTTCAAATAAATCGACCCATTCCTTTTATAGCCGTTGCATTTTATTTTATTTTATTTTTTTGCCAGCGGTGTAAGTTGACATAAACGTTTGTTACTTGTGAGGGATCAACCTCTGCAGGTTGTCTCATCCTGTATACAATCTTGCCTCTCCCCTGTACATGTGCTCCCCCCCCCCCTTAAGAAATTCTAGCTACGCCCATTTTTCCAGCGCACACAGTCTTTTCTGAAGAGTAGCAACGAATTTCCATTTCTTTTGTAGAAAACTTACAATTAGAATATACAGAAAGTGATTTATATTTTCAAAAATCATCAAAATTCAATAAATTTTAAGAAAGTAGCAGTTTCTTTTTCTAGATAAAATTTTCATAGAAGTGAAAATACCTCGACAAATGCAGAGCATTTTTCGTCACAAATAATTAATCAAAAAGGATGAAATTTATTAATAATAAAATGTTTCTTTTACACATACTATTTATTCAAATGGCTTCGTCAGTTTCTATGGGCATTCATGCAATAGTTACGTTCGGCCGATACGGACTGGTTGTAAAGGCGTTATTTAATTTTATTATAATGTTATTTCAAAAATATATAAATTCAATTACAGAGGGGCTAGAGAGACAAATACAAATTTTATTACTAATTACAGAGGTGTCTCGGCCGTGTCTCACTCCTAAGTCTATCTTAAGTTGTTCTCAAAGAAATGATTAACATGATCCTGTAAAATCCGCAGCTAGCGGGCACCTGTGATTGTCACTGTTACCAAACCACCATCTTTCTGTTCTTTGA
Organism: Rhysida immarginata; assembly: GCA_023313115.1. Classification (NCBI taxonomy): domain Eukaryota; kingdom Metazoa; phylum Arthropoda; class Chilopoda; order Scolopendromorpha; family Scolopendridae; genus Rhysida; species Rhysida immarginata. The sequence goes on along the minus strand of JAHWFO010060970.1, from coordinate 8,532,042 downwards.
AGAAAATCGGTTCAATGATGAAGTTTACAGTGAAGCCACACCAGACAGTTTCCTTCTGTGCGGTCAAAAAACTATTTAGACTAATTTGCTTTTTTTTTTTAATTGGAAACATTTCCGCATTATGTCTATACGAACATGCTATAATATTATCAGCTCTCCAAGTCAGTAAGTTATTTTTGGGTCACCCTTTATTTAATAAATGTTTTTGCAATAATTATTTTGAAATTATTTTTGACAAACTTAAGAAATTTCTTTAAACTAATAAAATTTTATCAGAAAATCAATATGGGTTTAGGAATTAAAAAAAATGTTGAAAAGTGTTTAGAACTCCTAGATTTTTTCAAAATGGTGTTTAGCTATTTTTAAATTGCTTTTTAATTTGCTTCTTTATCAATGAACTGTTTTTTTGCCATTTCTGATTTTTTTCTTTATGCTTCTGTACGAGTTAGGTCTACATGAAAAAACTTTTAAGCTTGTTTGGTAGTCTTTTAACTTATTTGCTTAATAAATTAAGCAACCCAGTGTTCTACCGGATTATTTTAATCCAAAATTTTATAAAACTTGTTGCATTTCGATATAGAAAAGTTTCCTCTCCCATGAAAAGCAATATCAGAAGCAACAAAAAACACATCTGTTTGGAATATAAAAGACTCAGAAAGTAAAAACGTGCTCTTTGGGAATTTATTGAGGTAATTTCAAAATTCTATTTCAGGCCACTAGAATGAATGGGTGAATATTTTCGCTTTCCATTAAGTTTGTTTCTTCCTTCGAAATTGCCCTTCCTCCTCCCGTATTTCGACAATATTTCCTTCATTTTTTATCGTCTCTACCCTTTACCAGCCGTCCTCATAATCAAGGGAGGGTGGGACAAGTCTGAAATTAAAGCGAATTTATTTGTTTTTTAAACAAGATGGGACGAACAAATAATGTATAAATAAAATCAAAAATGGGGGACAGTGACTGAATAAAGAGAATTATTTGTAGGGAAAGGGAATTTTATGAAAAATGGAATTTTATCAGGAACAGGGAGATGGTCGCGTGTTTTCTCTCTCTCTCTCGTTCTCTTCCCCTTCGCTCCTCATTTCAATTCTTCCGCCGTAAAAGGAGAGTGTTTCGAGTGAGGGTGGCCAGTTAATATCATTTGGCAGGGAAACCTTGCAAAAGCTTCCTCCTTTTCCCGGTCGTTTCATTAGGCCCACTACATGTCAAACGAAGGGTGGCGGGAATAAGAGGCAACCACTCACCGGTGGTGATACTCGATCTTCCCGAGTCCCTCAGCGCCTCTCCTCCATTAATCTTAACACCGTGTTTCCCTCTCTTCGGTTTCCTCTCCGCGAAGAGGGAAAAGTTGCTGCGTTTATTGGCTTTCCTCCGTATGTAGAGAACAAGATGTGATGGAATTGGGATTTGTAGAGAAATGACCCTAGCTCACCCATCCACCAAAATATTCCTAGAAATCCAACTTCAAACGAGAGCAAAGTCTTAGAAACCCACTGACGTCTTTTTTTCGTTTCCCTGGGATTTTATTTCTTTGGCCTCTTTAGCGTTTTTTTTTAACTTTCTTTCCTCTCCGACCCCATTTTTATGGTTTATTATAAACCAGAGTCTAATTTTCAGAATGAAATGAAAAGTTTTTGTTGAAATTTGGTTTCTCTTGGCGCTCGTATTCTGGACCCTTGAAGAGCGGGAACGGCGGCGCCGTCACTCTTCCCGGCGAAACGATTGTCGGAAGTGGGACGCGTCGAGCGTAGAAATTGCGCACGCTCATAGAAGAAGCAGGAAAAAGTTTTAGGATATTAAATTGGGGCTCTGTTTCATAGAAACTTTTTTTTAATAAAACGTGTACGCTTCAATGTTCTTAAATGATTTCAAAAGTTTCAATGGAACCACAGTCTGAGTAAAAATTCTTTTGTCATGTATTTTCTCCCCCTTACAAATTAGCTTATAAGAGATGTTTATCTTAAATGCTTACTGCTTTGCTTATTTACATTATATTTCACTTTAAAATGAATTTATTATACTCAGCAGAGAAAGCAATGGAAAAAAATCATTACTACAGAACTATATGGCAATTTCATTGAACATAAACACATCAGATTTAGCGACTTATAAGAGTAAATTTTCTTTTAAAATAAAATTTTATAAGTCATGACGACAGTAGAACATATTTCTTTACTTATAAAAATTATTCTTTTTTTGTTGTTGTATCTTTGAAGTCGTTTTCATTAAAAGATAACACAAAAACAAGTCAGTGACTCAAATAAGTAAAGATTAAAGCGATAAACTGAGGAAATATTTTGAAAATATGTATGCTGTGCATTTCAACGACTATGTCGATATCATAAGCGTTTTGCAATGGACGAGCGTATATACAGGATGGATACAAAAATGAGCCCCTCCCCCCTTTTTATTTTCGTAACCGAAGCAAATATGTCAATTTTGATGAATCCAATGAACAGGAAGTTGTGGGTGATCTGTCCCATAGTGCACTTTTCATCATCCTAAACATCCAAATTATGACAAATTCAAATTCTATCTTAAAAACCGTAACAGATACACTAAAAATTCCAATTGAAGTCTTATTCAGCATGGAATTCCGAACAAAACAAAAAAATTTCCAAAATCCGATGAACGGATCACAACAATCACAATTTCAGGAACAGTGTTGCTTGCCAACTTGGCATTGCTGTCTTCTGTATGCTGACACATGCCTTTTATTTGCATTTCCTCATGAAAATGAATGTTATTATGGTAATTTTAGGTAATTTCTTGATTTGCATGTTGAACATTCAAGTGTCTTTGTGAAATTCAACATGTGATTGTTGGTGATCCGTTCATCTGATTTTGGAAATTTTTTTTTTGTTTTGTTCGGAATTCCTTGCTGAACAAGTCTTCAATTAGAATTTTTCGTGTATATGTAACTCTTTTTAAGATAGGATTTGAATGTATCCTAATTTGGATATTTCGAATGATGAAAAGTGCACCATGGGATAGGTCACCCACAACTTCCTATTCATTGCATTCATCAAAATTGACATATCTACTTCGGTTACGAAAAAAGGGGGGGGTCATTTTTGTATTCACCCTGTATACAAAAGAAAAGATAAGGAGAGGAAGAAACTAAACCAGCGAAAAATAAGAGAATAAGATGAATCGACAATATTATTTTATGACTTTTATCAATATCCAGCTAATCAATAACATTCATGGAAACCTCCATCTACCGTAAGAAAATGGTTGGCTTGTTTATTGCTATTCTAATGGACTGAAAGAAAGTTTATTTTCTAGTCAGTTGTAATGCTAGATGAAGACGATCTGTACATACGTGTTTAATATTTATCAAAAATTTTGCTATGAAAAAGTGGTCTTTTCCAATATTTGTAATCTGAGTGAGTCTAATTGATTTAAGCTTTATACATAAGACACGATATTTTATAAGAATGAAAGGAGACGGTTACTCGGTTTTTCTTACTTGGAATGGGAGAAATAAATATATAACCATTCAAAAAGGGATTATTTGCAAAACAAGTATTTTTTTTATTTTTGTCTATTTTTGAATCTGTTGTAGCGCCTTTACATATTTATAAATAAAAAAAAACAGGACAAAAAAAATATTTAAATAAATTTGATTTTGCAAGTAAATTTAATATTATTCGGGTTTAAAAATTAAAAATCGCTGAGCAACTACATGAAATATTATATCTTTCAAAATAATCTATAAAAGCGCACTTTGCAATAAAATGAAACGCAAGAGAATTTGCTATAAAACGCATGCTGAGCTTCGAAGAGACAATTACAAAAGCGGAAAATGCAAGAAGCCACGTTTAGCAAACTGCCAGCGTGGAATGATAGTAGAATGCCATACAAGATCGAGAGATCCCAGTCATTCCGGGCATCTCTAAGTCAAATACTACGGCGTTTTATGCAAATAGAAGCAGAAGACATTCAGTCTGCCAAAATGCGGCTTTATAAACCGTCAAAACTGCTAAAACGGGATAAGAAAGTTCTAAGAATAACTAGACACGTAAATTGCCCTTGCCACGCGAATCTTAAGCGAAAAGTTTTCGGACAAATGTTAATATTATAGTACAATCCCAGAAATGCTCCATAATGAAGTTGTGCAAGATAAGAACTTTATCATTAATCCGTGATTGTACTAGAGCAGTAAAGAAGAATCCTATAAGAAGATAAGTCAGTTATTTAAATCTCTTGCCTGGAGAAACAGTTCCTTCCAGTATTTCGTTGCGATAATTCAGTTGTCTCTCTTGATTCCATATAAAATCACGAGGCTGAGGCGTATAAATGAAAATAGGAAAGAAAATTCCAGAGCCTGGGCTCGAAACAGGAATCAACATTTGAACAAAGCCGGATTTGTCAAAATTATGCGCTTTCAATGTTATGACAAAACTATAGAGCATCTTTCGGAGTCAAAAGATTCGGAATAAAAGCCGAAAATTTCAGCACATTTTATTAACTAATACTATAAAAACTTTTTTTATCTAATTGTAGATCTGAGTTGCAATATTTTAAGCAGTCGAAACAGATTCCGAAGATTAATTTTTGCAGTGACTTCTACAGGCATTCTGGAGAGAAGAAACGTTCTTAATTAAATTTGCATCTACAATTTTATTCAAATAGGCAAAATGTTGACGTTGTGGGTGTCTTCGAATGATTGAGTATTATTAGGATTTTATCAAAGATTGAAAATCGCACGACTTAAGGAAAAAGAATGAGAAAGATATATTAATTTTTTAAAAAAATGGAGGTTCTGAAGCTTTTGATAATTTTTTCCCCTCGTATTGACGTTCATCAAAGTTACACTTGGCGATTTCTTCTCACACACAATTATTTTTTTCCTCTTTTTTCAGGATTTGTTTTCTTGGCTTTTTAAAATGTGACAGGAGGTAGAAAGGGACGAGGGGAAGACGCGTAACGTTGCAAGTTGATGGCTTTGTTTCCTCTTGTCTCTCAAATGCAAAGGAGACAAATACGAGTATTCTTGTCACACTCGCTGCTGTCACTGAGACAAGTTGAGCGATAATGGACCTCAGCAGGATTGGGAATTCTCTCTCTCTCTCTCTCTCTCTCTCTCTCTCTCTCTCTCTCTCTCTCACTGTTCCATCCAGTTCCACCGTTGAAACCCATTTCTTTTCCCTTCTCCGGTGTTCCCTTCCCCCCTCACACAATGTGATGTTTACCTTCGTGACGAGCATCCAGTGCGCAATTTGTTCCCTCCAGAAACCTTCGGGTACATTTGCAAGGAAACTGATCTTCAACGTGGTTCGCATCCATGATCTTTATTAGAACAAATTAGTTTCCCCGCACCGATAATAACAAGCGAAAGCAGAGAAAAAAGCTTAATGGACGACTCTGGAATCAAAAGGGAAAACATGACGGAAACGGCTGGGTTATGCGTAATAGATGTTAATTAAGGGAAAACCTTAATAGAGGAGATATTTCGTTTAGATATGATTAGAACCTATAAGATTAGCAATGTTTATCGTTTGAATAAATATCAATAAAAACAAAGATGAGCGTGTTAGATCAAGATGATGTTGATAATATTATTTCTGGCTTCTATAAATATAATTAAAGCTTTAAAACCAAGTCTTAGGAATTTTAATGTGGGAAGGAAAGAGAGGAAAGCCAATTTGCTCTCGACGTAATCTAGCTCGCCTTTTCTTATGGTTATATATATATATATTAGTCCCTATATAGATATTTCCCTTATTAAACACTTCATTTAAGAAGGTGCATTTAAAAAAAATGTAAATTGTGATAAATATAGATAAGTTCAAAATTTCTATATTCTGCATTATAAGGCTGATTTGTTCAATTATTAATAAACGAGATAATAAACTAATTTGTTATCAGTGAACATTATGTTGAAAGCTTGCCCTGCATTGATTTATTGATTCACAATTGATCTTTAACTGAATTATGTAAAGTATACTTGAAATGAATTTATATTTTTTTTTAATTATTTTATATAGAAGAGAGGAAAACTTAACTTTTTAATTACTAAAAATTTAATTTGTTATTAACTAAATTCCAGTTTTCAAGACGTAAACTTCACATTCTCTTAAAAGGTATTAAAAATAATTTAAAGTTGTACGTTTCTAAAAATTATTACATGATCTTTTCATGAGAAAGAGTTTGGATGTTCTATGTATATTTTATTAATGATCCGCATTTCTTCTAATGAATTCATTATTAATTTGTAGTTGCTTTTGTCTTCTTTCCAAGAAGTGTTCTGCATAAAATATTACAACTGTGGATAAAATTGACAAAATAACGTTTTACCAGGAAAACGCACAACTTTTTCTAGCAGGGTATAAACAAGTGGCTATAATTTATAATGAAGTAGCTCAATTTGAAATTGGAAGTCTGTTAAATAAAAATACAAGAAATTTAGATGAAATTTAGTGTAGATGCGATTTTATAAAGAGAGTCCATTGTAACCGAAAGAAAAAAAATCTTATAAATTTTCTTTCCTCGGCACAGAAGAAAGAACGAGGCGACGACCGTTCCCTTTATTAGTTTCCGTCCGTTAGAGGAAGCGGAGTCTGTCGAAATGTCTGGAAGAATCTTCGTCTCTTCCCTCCACCCCCTTTGCACACACACAGCCACACGCGCACACCCGTTCTCTCTCTCTCTCTCTCTCTCTCTCTCTTATATTCCATTGTCAGCCCGAGATTGAAATGTCAAAAAGAACTTTTCTCCATTCCCCGTAGAGGGGCTTGGACGGAGAAGAGCGGTTCCGACCTCCGACTGTGCATACAAAGTGGACGCGAGTAACCCCGCGGGCAACTCACGCCGCCGCCCGCCGCCTCTCTTGTTTCCTGTGTTCCCGCAGCCCGTGTGGATTACATTAAATTCGTCTGAAATATAAAACCTGGCAAGTGTAGCCAGCCATCTCGTGCCTCCTCAAAATACATGTGAATCAAAGAAGATAGGAAAATAGATCGGCTTGTTAGCCCTCCCACCCCCTCCCTTTTGTAGTATATAAGAACTGCTTTTGTTTTACATTTGTTTTTAGTTCCGAATTAATTATTTATAAATTGTTGCTTCTGTGAATTATTAATGGATTCATCTCGCACAACTTAACTGCGTAATTCAATCCTCTTATACTTTAACTGCTCGATTGCTCCTTTTGTAATAATAGCAACGACAGAATTCTTGGAGTAAGAAAGCACCAAATAAGGAATGAAACATAGCTACCAAAATTGCCAGGAAACAATCATGTAATTATTTTAACCCCATTATCAAAATATATATTGAACATGTCGCGAAGTGTTTATATACACGTGAACAGCATTTAATGTCAAACGAAGGAAAAAAAAACACCCACCTTTTTGGCCTATCACTATAAGTGAAGGCCTTGCGTTCGTTTTCCAAACCCAAATGTTTTTGTTTTTTTTTTTCTGAAATCGACTTAAAATCTCTTGATTCGAAAAGATATGCTGAAATTTTGAAAAAAAAAAAGAAAACAATCCGTCTGTACGGATGCACGTATGTGACCAATTATGTGCAGCTGAATCTACGGCCACACAGAACGCTACGCGACGGATGCGATGGACGGAACGGACGCGATGGTTGGTTGGTTTGTTTGGTATTAACGTCCTTTTCAACTACCATTGTCATTTCAGGACGGCGTTATAGGGGCTGCAAATTTTGCCTCGCAAAGGTTCTTTAACGTGGAGCCGGCATTCGACTACACGGAACCACCGGGTTTACTTCCCTTCCGAAGGAAGTGCGTGATCTCAGGATTTCCCCCCCTGAAAAAATCCTCGTTGTCCTCGGCCAGGGTCGAACCCGCATCCTCGGGCATCAGAGGCGATCACGCAACCACTAAGCCACCGAGGCCGATACGGACCCGATGGACAAAAAAGGGTGGCCACACACAGCGCTACGCAACGGACGCGACGGATGCTATGTTCGCTCTGATTTGTATACAAATCTGTCTATTTCATTGCTTATTTGAAGATTTACGTAAAGAGAAGACTAAATTTAAAGGTAAATTTACAAGAAAGAACGTTTATTATAATTCTAATTATGCCAAATGTTTTTTATTCATAGTATTTCGGAACGATACGGACTGAGGCTTTACATTGCCAAATCAAACTATAAATAAAGGAGAACATGTGAGTTCGTCTCACGAAATAATTTGAATGTGCGAGCTTTGCAACAAATATGAATTGAATTTGTAACTAATTACCGCGCAATCTGCGCGCGGATAAAATTAAGATAACGGAATAACTTGTTTTGATTTTTGTTCCTTTTTTTTCAAAGTCCATGTATATTTTCAAAAATACAGGAATAAACGTTGAAACTAGTTAGTTTGATATCTATGTTGGAAAATATTGGAAAATATACTTTGAAAAAGACAGGAACAAAAATCAAAGCAATTAATATTTGGTATTACAAAGCCTCTGTCCATACCGTTCCGAAAAATATGAATAAAAAACATTTGGCATAATTATAATTATATCGTAATATTTATAATTAATTACAATAATTATAGTATAAATATTAATTATATTAATTCATTATAATTGTAATAAACATTATTTCTTGTAAATTTAAATTTATTTTCTCTTTACGTAAATCTTCAAATGACCAATGAAACAGAGTTGCATACAAATCGGAACAACATAGCATCCGTCGCATCGCGCTCGGTATGGCCGTAGCTTTCTGCAGGCGATAAACGCATCACCATTGCTGGTTTACTGCGCATGCCCGTCCACGACGGACGTTTTGGACGTCCAGAAAATATTTGCGCAAATAAGACTTCCAGAATGTCGCGTCCGTAGCTCTGTGTGGCCACTTACATAGAGAATAGAGGCGCATATTTTTTGAACGCGTAGTGTCCGTCCCATCCGTCGCGCTCTGTGTGGCCGTAGCTTAACTCCTCCAAAACGGCAAATAGCAGAACCGCTTAAAAATTATATTTGCTTAGAGGGTACCTTAAATTGTACCTTGACGTATTTTTTTATGTCTATAGGTTAAACCTTTCTAGAGATATTAATTTTTTTATACAAATAAGAACTGGCTGTAGCATTCATTCTAGTGATCCAAACTCAATAAACTTGACAAGTATGGACTCCTCCCATTAAGACAATTTTTTTTTTTTTTTTTTTTTTTGCAAATGACTTGTTTGGCTTACCAAGATTAAATGTCAATTATTCAGCTATTATTAAGTATAATTGATTGAAAATTCTGTGATAAGTGACATCGAGGCATTTTGTTTAATGTGTTTAATTTTGCATGATTATTTCGAGCAGAATGTCATCTTACTAGATTTCCCACGCATTATGGTTGCGGTGTCAACTGGTCCCCATATTCACCTGGCCTCGATCCATTAGATTTCTTTTTATGGGGTCACGTGAAGGAGAAGGTCTACAAGACAAATCCATAAAAAGAATGGATTGAGGTCAGGTGAATACGAAGGCCAGTGGACGCCACATCCATAATGCTTGGTACAATCCAGTACGAAGACATTCTATCCGAAATGCTCATGCGAAATGATGCAAAAACACGTTAAACAAAATGCCTTGATGCCACGAACATATCACACAATTTTTAAACAATTACATTTAGTACTAGCTGAGAAATTAATGTTATAACCTTGATAAGTAGGGTTTGGGCCATCCTTTGTAAATTATTTCATTATTTTAAAAACGTAACTTCAAAAAATAACTCTTCAATAAAACCCTCAAAATCCTGAATTTTGAATACTCAGTGGCTTTTTTTTCGGAATTCAGTTTTTTCGGAATTGTATATCTAAATTATACTATGCATATTGGTAGAAGTTCAAATTGAATGATTTCGACCAGCTGGTCAAAGTAGAGCAGTGGTGTAAAAATCAAATAAAAGAGAGGGCCACCATATTGAGTGTAAAAATTCCCACTACCTACGAATTAAAAATTACTATATACGTCCGCATTTTCAGTTTTCTTCAGGTCATATCGGAAGGTATCGCGGGCGAGTTTGACACTTCTGATGTGGAATAATCAATTCAAAACATGAACGCGACAGGTTGGCCGACAACTTCCGGGAAAATTAGGGAAAGCTGCTCTGAACTTTTACCTGTTTATTTTATAAAGATCATACGAGAAAAATATTATTTTATGAAATGCTAATAAAAATATATCCCCAACAAGGATTTTTCTATTTTCATGGATTCCACTGCCAAAAGCGCAGACTTCCATGATTTGTAATATACTTAATTAGAATATCAGGAATTTATGAAGGAATTAATTCATATAATTCTTTCTATTACTACAGTTTTTTGGGATACCTTATCACGTCAATTTTTATTAATTTATAATCATTTTAATCTATTATGCTAACCATTCGTGTATGCGGTTTTGTATTAGCTTTACTAACAGATTCAAAGTTATGCTTTTGATCATTGTCTATTTGATGTGTCTTGATGAATCATAATGGCGTACTTAGAAATATTGATAACCGGGGCAAGTTGGCCTGCTGGATATAATAAAATATTTATTGTACTAAATCGTTTAACAAAAACGTTGTATTATAGTTATCGTTTAACAAAATATTATCGTTAAACGATACTAAAGTAAGCATTAAGTTAAAATGAAAACAATTAAAACAAATTAATGTTCGCTAGAAACCATTGCAGATGATAAAATGATTTTATCTAGAATTTCAGTAGCAATAATATACGGGAAAAGCAAATGCTCTGGTCCCGTAACTGATTCACAATGTCAAGTTAGAGTGAGAGAGAGAAATTGGTTGGAGTAAGAGCTCTGTAATCATTGTTGCAGGAAGAAAACTCATTCATAACAATGTCAGACGATGTTTAAAATTGATATTCCTCGACCGCTATAATGCCTGCTAAGTTCATTCTCAGTGGGAAAATTACTACTTTTGTACAAACTTTTAGTACAAATTTTTATTATTTTGTAGATTTACTATTAAAATATGTGAAGATGGCTCATTGCTTTCTTTTGATACAAATGATATATGCCAAAAGCTATGAACACCACTATCAGTAAACAACAATACGAAACCACAATTCCACAATTAGAGTTACTGATGGTTTTCTTTCGATTTTATTAGCTTTTATTTTCTTAGCTTTATTCATAAAGCCAACATAAACTGCAAGATTATTAAGTAGGAGGTGTTGGAGGTGTTTATAAGTTTTTGTGATGTCTGTTGCACTCTTCATTTCTACGACACTCTTTGACTAGAAAATAAATTTCTTATGTAGAGTTCAAATTAGATTACCTATAGAGTAAATTATTTTTGCATGGCAAAAAGTAAAGTTCAGGCTGGGTTGAAAACTAAGGTTGGTGCTACTGGTCGATCTATAGCTCTACGGATAAAAACCCTACGGATTCTTAAAACGTGAAACTTGCTTGAACTGTGTTAAAAATGAAAAAAAAAATTCGTTCTTCAACACAAGTACAAACAGAACTACGTTGAAAAAAGGTGCCCGAAAAGTCGATACAACATTTTCCTTTAACTCTTACTTCTGCTACTTTCATATATCTTTCTTGCAGGGTTCATTATTTCTGTGAAAGTTGTTATTGCCGATGTCATTGCTGTTATCAATTTCATCATGATCGGATGCCCAAATTAGATAGCTTCCTTGTAAGTGATAAAGCAAGGCTTTGTAGCTTTAAAAACGTCATAAAAATATTGACACTATGTGACAGCTTTCTTTCTACTAGAAGGTGAAAGACCCGAGCTTTTACCGAGATAAAAAGTTGGGAAGCTTGCAAAATATAACGTGGAAAGTTAAGGTGAATGCCCTCCATTATCGACTCGTCCATCCGTTAGCTTAAGGGTCCTTTTCATTTCTTCTCCTTTTTATAAGCTACAGTATTTTTATTTTAAGCGAACGTGTTATCTTATATTTCAATTAATGTTCACTATAATTCAAGCTATCATTAAATACTAGGATTTATCCTTTCAGTCTCATCTCGTAAAAATGGCTTAGGCTAGTGTGGTTTTCTTCTTTCCAATTAGATTTATAAGAGAAAAACAGAAGATAAAAATTGAGGGCGACGCAAAAAAAAAAAAAAAAAAAAAAGATAGATAGTAGCTAAAAATATAGATTATTAGTATATTGCTTTCAAGTAAGGATGATGGTTATCAGCTAGCAGAATATGAATATATGTCTCTTGAGGGTTGCGTGTCCGAACTTAGGTAACTGATTTCAAAATTACACTCACATGCCACCTAATAACGTGTGGGACCTTCTCTAACCCGGCGAAGTGCCACAGTGCGACGTGGCATTGATTCCTCAAGTCGGTGGAAGACATCTGAAGACATTGCCAGCCATTCCGACTGGAGAGCTTCCCACAATTGCCCACTAGGGAGCCACCACCGCCTTGCACAGTGCATGCTTGACAACTTGGGTCCATGGCCTTTATAAGGTCTGCGCCACACTCGAACCCTACCATCAGCTCATATCAGCTGGAATCGAGACTCATCAGACCAGGTCACACATTTCCAGTTGTCAAGTATCCAGTCGATGTGTTCATGGGCCCAGGAGAGACGTTGCTGACGATGTCTTGTTGTTAGCAAGGGCACCCTCGTAGGCCTTCTGCTTCAATATCCCATGGATACCAGATTTCGTTGCACAGTTCGCATCGATACAGCTCTAGTATCACCCTGGTTAAAATCTGATGTCATCTGGCGCACAGTTGCCTGTTAGCGGTGACCATCCTACTCAGACGCCGTTGGTCCCGTTCAATGAGAAGGTGTGGTCGACCACTGCGTTGTCCATGGTGGGAGGTAATGCCATCAAGTTGGTACTCTCGGTAGACTTTTGAAACTGTGAACCGTGGGATGTTGAATTCTTGAGCCACCTCCGATATTGAGTGACCCATACGTCGTGCTCCAGGCCACGTTCGAACTCGGATAGCTCTCGTCGTGTAGCCATTGTCACACTGAACACCTCACCCCTTACTCATGACCGTGTAACTAAACCTATTGACACTGTTTTGCATATTTATACTGTTTGCACATGATGCTACTACCACTTGAAAAATAGTCCACTGCTATCCCATGAATTTTGGCATGTGAGTGTATAATAAACTTTCGCAAGGTCAAATTAGGTTTTTCAAAATTTAATTGATACTGTTCATTTCTGTCCTGGCAGCCAAAGCTTGAAATAGACGGCATTTTTCAAACTGTGTTATTAAAAATTAACCTTATATCCAAAAAATATTTTAATCGTATAGCAAAAGAAATTTATCATATGTTCCTTAAAAAAATTATCACTTGTTCACAAAAGAGTTACGGAAACGATGATCTGGAGTTATGATGACACCTACAGAGGAAAAATTAAAATATGGGTAAACGTACAGAAAGATGCAAAAGAGCTATTAAAAATGTATAAATCAGTATGTTCTTACTTCTATATGCAAATTTTAAAAACCTTTTTCTGGCCATATTTGTTTCCTCGTCTTCTCTGTCATACTGTACCACTTGTTGACCCTGAATGAAGCAAAAAGCGCCTATTAATTAGTCTCGGATGCGAACTAATTATGTCACCGGATTGATACCTTCTGTTGTCACTCGGCGATCTTTCGACGCAGTTACGGTCTTCGCTGGATTCAATTTCATTATCTGTGACAGTTAAAGCGGAAGTTGAACTCATCTGATCTATGAGCTTCTAATCAGTGCTAATTGGCGCATGCGCAAGGGAATCGATAGCTTAGCGTTGTGGCAAAAGCGGCGAACAGCAGCTAAATTAGAAAACGGTTGTCATGTGACCGTAAATAAACCAATTGGACGAATCGTTATTTGGGAAAACACTGGGGAGTGAGAGTGGGTTTTGCAATGTTATTAAATTGGCTCATGGTTTCATATTTTGCAGTAGCGAATCGGTTAAACATCTGTGTAAAAGGAGGGGAAAAACTCGCTCTATACTTACTTCAAACGCATTCTAATGGTTCTTGGTTTCTAATAATAGGAAGTTGTTTGATAAATCATGCATATAAAGCTTTAGTTACAACAACATATTTAATGCGGATAATGAGATTTTCTGGGAAGATGATTATATCGATCGTCCTTGTTTTTTCAAAATTTCTCAAAGTTGATATTCAAACATAATTTGCCACCTTCATGCATCAATGACTATATCGCGTTTAAATGTTATTTTTTAATTGACGGTTGAGATGAGAAACTATGGATGTTACTCTTGACAGTTTAATTATAATGAATATTATATTATTTTTATTAATCTGGTGTGCAATTTTTTTAAATGTAAACGCGCCTAACAGCTTTTTGGTAAAAATTTATTTTTTTGCCTTAAACTAATTCATACTGGGTAATAGAAATTTAGTGTAATTAATTAATTAATTTTTTTTGCTAATTAAACATCATTCTTAATTGAATAAACTTGATATTTTTAAAATCCTTAAATGGATGTATAAAAAGGAAGTTCAAAGCTGTTTCTGGAAAATTTCTGGAATCTAGAAAGAATGCACTCGCCGATAGGTGAAGCCTTTGCCTGGATGACTCGGCGGTCAACTAATTTTATAGACGGGAAGTGATGAACCCTTTTCTACGGCGTTTCATTCTCATTCTCAGCCTTCCAGCGGGTGTCCTGGTCACATTCACGGTCGCCTTCATGCCCACTCTCAGTTCTGAACTTTAGCTGAATTCTCGACAGTCTAGCGGACACATATTGCCCCATAATTCAAGAGAAAACGGGGAAAGATCTTGGATAGTGATCTTTTATCAAGGAATAGCGTCCACGAAATTTAAGCTTATATAAAGGACCACTTTAAACGAGCCCTAATAAAAATCTAATGAAACAATGTCCGTATATGAAGGTCCTTATGAGAAGATCCTTGACTGGACATTTTTATGTGAGGAAAAATTAGGTTTATGTCTTATCCAATGAGCGTTTGCGGTGTTGCGCTAATTTTAGATTTGCCCTCCGATAATCGATTTTCATTAAAGTTAACAAAGTTATCAAACGCGATTATCTTCCTGTAGGGGCTTTGAGCTTTGTTTGAATTATACTTTATTTACATAGAGCAAGTTATTCAAAATTTTACAAAGGACCGCTGTAATTAGTTATATGCGATAGGAGATAAACATTTTTACAAATTAATGAAAATTTATTAATTTTCATTGGATATCGTTATAATTCATTTCGTATCTTTTCTTCTTTAGGTATTGTCAAATTTAATAATTTACGCAGTTAGATTGCTTTATATTGATTTAACTTATAAAATTGTGTGTTCTCAATGCATAGCTTCTCTATCATAATTTACGAGTATATTCTACACCTAAATTTGACAGACATTCTGCAAACACTGACCGTTTTATATGACTCCTACCAGACTCTCAACACATCTTGGGCCACTTTTTGCCCTACTGACCGCTTCAGTTTGCTTTGACGAAGACTATGAGATGTCGCTAATTGGCTTCGGAAATATACCATTTCTTAACTAAATCTCAACAAATGTCCTGTACGCCTGATCCAGGGTTTACGACTCATGGATTATTTAAAGAAACTTAGAAGTCACTCAAGGAAAGAACCAAACTTCAAAATAAGACCTTTCTAGATTTGTCAAATAGTAGCATTAACAAATTAAATGAAATCGCATATATATTTGATTTTTACGGGCTGTTTATAACCAACTTATAACGAATCCCGTCTCCTTCTTTTGAAGAATATTCTCTTTAAAATTTTTCTTTGCTAATTTATTATTTTGTGATTTTTTTGCCGTATTTTGTGTGCTGCTTGCCTATTATTTAAACCATGACAGGCAAAGGAAAGAACATGTAAGTATTAAAGCAACTCTCCCATTCCTTAAATCCTGAATTTTTCTTCCAAAACTATTTCAAGTTAAATTATATTTGACAAATATAAAATTTTGATGACTAGAATATAAAGAAGTTTTGCTATTTACAAGAAAAAAAAGACTGATTGTCTCTTATGTAAAATGAAAATGTCATAAGTAGAAACTCTTTCAGGAGTTGAGATAACCTTTTCTGAAACCACATAGAAACAGCAACTTCCGGGCATTTCAGCACGTACGCTAACAGTTTCCGACTCTTCTTTTTTATTTTCCCCCTTATATATACATGCAGGTCTGTTTTTTCCTCTCTTCGTATTCTAAGACTTGGCGCCATGAGACAGTCATTTATGTTTTCAATTTCCTGTTTCCATTATCGCACCACGCGAAGAGCGTGCGAACCTCTATCTCAACTTTGTAACTCATATGTCGTCAACAGTGGAAAGTTATTTTACTGCTTCCAGATACACTTAAGAAAATTCTGTGAAACTACCTGAAAAAAGCGGCATTGGATCGCGTCATGAACCTTATGTGAGCCTTTTATTCGGATTTAGTATCTTATTTAAAGCAAACCAGTTTGTATTCATCATTTATGACATAATTTAAAATTAAAATTTAAAAAAAACGAATACACTCTTAAATTTTAAAGCCAACAATTATTTAATTAAATAAAATAAAGTTACAGACGAATGATGGACATAAACCATTTGCGTTATGGAATGAGCTTAAGCGAAGTTCTTCCGTTAGATTTAATGTTATTTGGCACTCATCTCAATAATTTTTATGAACTAAAATAACAAAAAAATGTGAGCTTACTGGAGAGGGGAATGCTTTGCTGTTATTAAAAAGACTACCAATTAGCCAAAACATCTGTCTAGCGGTCCAAGCCTTCAGATAAATACTTTGTCAAAGGTATATAGATGAGCAGATGTACAGAGTGACCATAAAGTATCTCCATGGTATACCCTAATACAGCAGGCCCCCGTTTTACGTCCGTAATCCGTTCCGGAACGGCGGACGTAAAACGAAACCCGATTTCCCATAGGGTCCCATTATAAAAAATTTAATCCGTTCCGGATAGAAAAAAAGTTACCCCCCCCCCCCCAAATTATTCCTACAGTAAAAAGGCAGAAAACATGCACTCACTAATAGTGTATATGCTATTAATACAGTAGTGCACAATAAAATCTAGTTATAACCAGTGCAAATAAAAAAAATTTTCCGCCTTTAAAAAATTCGAGAGTGAAGGAGTTAACTGAGAAAAGGCCTAGGTTAACAATTTTTTTAAACTGCCTGAAACAAATAAGAAGACATTTTGAATTAAAAGAAAACAACAACTAGGCCTACAACTCCTGAAAAAATGAAACACGGCAACACAGAAATACTGAAAACATACTGTACAATAACTTTAATTTAACAACTGCAAACAACCAAAAAACACGCCAAACACTTTTGCAGCCTTTTTTTTTTTTTTTTTTTTTTAATACCATTTTACAGGAAAATGCCATGTAGCACATCTGTGCCCTTGAATTTTTGCGCGCGGGCGAACGGCGAGTGCGAACGTAAAAGAAATCCACGGACGTAAAACGAATCCACGGACGTAAAACGAATCCACGGACCTAAAACGGGGATTTTTCAGACGTCTGCCGGCGAACGTAAATCGAAACTGACGTAAATCGAAACGGACGTAAATCGAGGCAGACGTAAAACGGGAGCCTACTGTATTGTAAAAATAGAACACAGGATGATAAGACCCTGAAAAAACTGACGTTTCGGATAGAGGCTACCCTTTTTCAAAGTAGAGAATTATCCTGAAAGTGTCAGTTTCCTCTATTCAAAGCGTCAGTTTTTTTTCAAGGTCTTACCATCCTGTGTTCTATTTTTATTATTTATTATTTTATTCCAGGGTTCTTGTGTTTCGTCCTCCTTTTTTTCTACATCCATCCTAAAATTGTAAAGGAATAGTTCGCAGAACATGAGGAAGAATTTCAGTAATTACCATAGCTTCCAAACTCCAATCGAATTTTTATGGTTTGAATTCGAGAAACGGGTTCGTGATGTTTCACCTCAACAATGAAGTTTGCAGAAGCTGAGGAATTCTGATGGCATCTTGGTTCTAACTACCACAGCTCACCTAACCTTAACTAAGATTTCGTGAAATCTATTCCTCGTCAAGTAGATGCTCTTTTGTAGGCGAGAGAAGACTAGACGTCTTATTAAGGTGTGGTCATAATGGTTTGGATAGGTATTAAAAAAAAAAACTAGGAATATAATTGCTTCACCCATCTGGATATGAAATTTCTACAGAGCAGTGAGAATCAAACTTTCTCAGACTGGTTACAATTGTCAATGCAAATTTCTCTACATCGGCATTCTTATTGCTGAAGTCTCATTGTACGTATAACTACAATAATTATATCTATACACTATCAAAATATATTTTATAGTAATACAGGGTTAGCCTAAATGATTCATCGAGTTTAATAAACAATGCTTTGAAACCTGATGAATCATTTAGGCTAACCCAGTATATGGCAAGTATTATTCTCTTAACCGGGCGCTACCTCATTTCCATTATAATTTCTTTTACCGGGCGCCGTTTCATTTCCCCAGTTAAGAAAAAAAATACCAAGTGGTACATTTCCCCGACAAATACACCAATAAAGTTGATTACTGGGGGAGGGTGGCTTTCCTCAGTTATGGATTTTATTATTTTCAATTAGTACTTTCTCTTAACTGGGGAAGTGACCAGTAAAAGGAAAAGGTGGGGGCCGGGATAATGGAAATGAGGTGGCGCCCGGTTAAGAGAAAAGTGCCTATGGAGAAAATGAACATTTTGAGAGAGATCTTTAAGTTTAATTAAGGTACAACCATTTTGTAAAATACTTAAATTATCAAGCTTTGGCGCTGCACCACCCTCTGGCTTTCTCGTGACACCCCATTCAAGGACACTGATCATATGAAGAAAAGAAATATCTTTGAGATACTCTTTCACAAGAAAGATACAAATTTAAGACCAATTTAGATGCAACATAACTAACTTGAATCTAGCTATTAAGGTTAATGAACAATTAGAGAGAGACAATTTGTCGAGATAGACTACTTTCTTTCACATTCGTTGCTATGCTAATTATTATGGTAAAGATAATACTTAAAGAGTGGTTAATCTTGTACATTGGTGTCTGGTTGAATACTTTGTGGTTTAACAGTTTTAAATGTGACAAAACAAACAAATTTAAAATACGAGATGATTGAATAAGTAAGGTAGCAAAACCTCACACGTGTTTAACATTTTCTATTTCGTAATAATTTCCCGGAAATATGATCAAACGATGATGGTCAAACATTTCCCCTGCTAAGACGGTAGGTTGACTACTGCTTGTCATACTCTTAGATGGCGCTTCATGCCGGCCATACTCTTCCATTGTCTCTTGAAAAATGATCAAACGCTAAATTGCTTAATCTGAAAAGGTTTCTGAAATTTTTAAATCACCAGCTGAAATATATCTCCAACTTCATGAGATATACGGTGTTAATGTTTCGTCACCGACACAGATAGAGCTGGTGCAATTTGCATATGAAGCGATCTCGCTGGATAAATTAATCCACAAAATAACTGTGTGCCACTTCCAGTGATTTTCATCCTCAAGTATTTGGACCATTATAGAGGCATCTAGGCGGCAGACACTTCTCAACTATCGAGGAAGTTCAACAAGATTGTCATGTCATGTCTTGCCTTCAGACGCTTGACACCGAATTCTTCAAGGCCACTGTATATGGTTGGAACAAATTTGGAAAAATAAGTAGAAAATAATCGATATAGACACCATACTCTTGTTTATTTATCTGAAGTTAAGTTTTTACGTCGATACTTCTACGTATTTGCAGTCGTAGAGTTATTTGTAGGCGACATAAATCTTTCTTCAAAAATTTGCAGATTGGGAATCAGTTTGGAAAATAATTTTCTTAACAGTATTAACTTTTGATGCTTGCTATTAATAATAAAGCCTCTAGCTAGCTTGCGTCCGATGCAGGAATTGTGCTGTCCCCAGGTAAAACTTATCTTATAATTTTTGGTTCTAGTTCTCGGTAACGTATAAGAATAAAATGAATTCATTTAAATTGTTTTCTTAATACTCAAGACAGGATGTCATTTTCTTCCATTTTAAGGATGAAATTGATAAAAATTACTCCAGGTATGAATATCTATTTTCATCGTATGGTTGGAGGCTATTTCACGCCAGTTTCGAATTAAATATAAGTTAAATAATTGAATATTAAAAAAATATCTGAACTCATCACCTGGTACATCACCTTTAGCAGAGTTCGTCATAATTAAATTTAATTAGACTTTAATCAATATATTTCTTCTTCCGACCTACGTGCCTTTTAGGTTTAAATGCCTTTGCATCGGGCGTTTTGAAAGCTCAAAATTTATTACCTTTCTCGTGGCTAATTATGGTGCTTACTCGTCGGTGATACTTACTTCCTTCTTGCCGGTCAACAGCGATAAATCATTCGTTGGCAAATCACCCACGAAGCCATTGATTGACTGCGTAATGAATGGAGCGATTTGTATCGGTTCCATTCGTTCTGCTCACGACTAGGTTTATCGTCACCAAGACTGCGTCCCATTTATTTATCCTAATCAGAGGTCCAGTGAAATATTTATAGGAGTAGTGAGGGAATGACAGGTGTTAGTGAAACACCTGCTGTCAAAGGGAATGGCTGTTGTTTGTCACCCAGCACCCGAACCGGTTATTGTTACACGAGTAAGCAACGAATAAATGTCACACGTGTCAGTTGATGGCTGATAGAGTGCTCTAAAAGGCTTAGCTCTTTTGGGCACCGTGCCTGGTGAAAGCTGTGATTCACATTCTCTTCGCTCTGTATGAAACCCCGACCTTATTAGAACGTACTTTTGCGGACGATTGGGGCAGATAATAAATAGATGGCCTTTCGTTCATTATTTTCAGTTTCCCCCCCGTTAATTTTTATAGCCATAATCATAGGTAAAGAGAAAGTGTATAACATAACAATCTGTTAATTATTTAGAGCCGATTAACTATTTCAAATTCTTTAAGAATAAGAAACCACGAAGGACATTCTGAAAATACAATTTTGCTTCTATGTAATTTATAAAAAAAATGATATTTTATTAAGATTGAAAGATAAGGATTTATAAATTAACAATATCGCATTAAAATGTTTTTAATCTATGAAATCTTTATTTTTTTAAAATAAAACTGCGATATTAAATCTGTACTCGAATATCTTCATGAATCTCTTAGTATTATTATTAATGCTGTTGTTATTTTGGAAAGACCAAATTCAAAATAAGTCCAGATACCAATTTCCAAAAGCGGACCCTAAATAGGGCCAAGCCTAAAAGGCTCAGTTGGGTTTATACATCAGTGGAAGTGTTAACGTTTGGATATAATTTCCTTACAATATAGCAGTTTTTTTATTTTATTTTTTATTTTTTTAAGACGTCTTGGCCATTCTTACTAAGTTTCATTTACTCTGTTGTTGAGATGGGACGATTTCACAATACAATCCTTGCCAGATAGCTCTGTTTGAGATTGTGGCTTACTGGAGGGTTTCTATATTTTTTGGCTTGTATGCAATGTTTCCAGGAATTTAATGTGGATTCAGCATTTGTTAGTAAGTACGGTATACTCAATAAAATAATTACCAATATAATAAAATCTTTTTTGGTTGGCAGCCAAGTGTACAAAAAAAACCAAAAGAAAACAACCCAAAACTTAAAATGAAACCTCCTCATCAATAAATAGAAACAAATAAGAATAATCGTACCACATCTACGAAATGACAATACCATGCTGCGGCTTCAGATCAAACAGGTTTTTAGATGTGAAACGTAATGTTAATGACAGTATTAAACATGCAGGGAGAAATAATTTGAGAATAACTCCAGTGACAGAAATGATGTTAGAACAATGTATCGGCGTCACGAAGATTTTTATTAAGTAGCGGAAGAATGGAGCTACTTACTGTTTTCAGAATGTCCGTCTGTCTGTCCGGCCGTCCGTCTCCTTCATAATTTCCGCATTTTTTGAGGTAGATGGTTGAAATTCGGAATGTAGCTTACTATGGACATGTGCACCTTCACTATTTAGTTTGGTTTTGATTGGCCCACTGGGGTCGGAGTTTCGGGGG